>PVKS010036423.1:0-19383 GCA_004027875.1 Aplodontia rufa | reverse complement strand
GCTTTTTTGTTTAAGAGCGAGAGAGAAATTGAGAAAAAGAAAGAAACAATTTTTATTTAGTTTTTCATGTGGCTTTCATTGCTCTGAGACTTCGCTGTGTATGTGGTGCTGGGGTTTGAACTCGGTACTCGTGCATGCTGGCCAAGCGCCCTAACCACTGAGCCCCTGCTCCAGTCCCTGCTTGTTTTTAATAAATGTGGGTATCATGGGCTATAACCTAGACTTATTAGAGTATAACATGAATTCTGTGAACTATCCCCAAAATACAGAAATTCAACTAAGGAACTATTTGGGTGGCCCTAAAAATATTTGGATTAAGAGGGATAGCTTAAAAATATCAGAAAGTGGGGCTGGAGCAGTGGCTCCACAGTTACAGCGCTTGCCTGCCATGCGCGAGTACGTGGGTTCAAACCCCAGGACCACGTACACAACTAAGTGTCCAAGCAACAAAAGCTACATGAAAAACTAAATAAAATTGATTCTTTCTTTCTCTCTCACTGTCCCTCTCTCTCTTTAAAAAAAAAAATCAGAAAATATGTAGGAAAAAATTCACAATTCTTCAGCCTAAGAAATAACAACAGATGTATATAGATGACTTTTTGATACACAAAGTATCTGTGAAGCCTCTGCTTGGAAGAAGAGGCAGGTATTACAGTCATGTGCTTTTGATGTGTATCCATTGCCTTCCCCCGTTTTGTTTAAGTACTTGCCTTGTGATTTTATCAGAGCTGAGATGGTATTAATTTGGCCAGGAAAGCCCAGCCCTGGCCTGGTTCCTAGAACTATTGTGAGACTGTGATGATTTTTCATTACTCCATTCACATTTTAGGCTACATTACAGAAAAGCTCCATGACTGTGAAATGATGGCCTAAACTTAGGAACTTGACACGTTGGCTATTGTTTTGTTTCCTCAGGAGTATTGATTTGCCACTAGTTCCTTAGCAGGAATTCTTAAGGACAATAGACAATGGACCAAAGGCAATGGGAATAAACAAATCTTTAGCTAGCCAGACGATCAGAGACTGAAGACTCTCCCAGACCTAGGAACTACAAGACCATTTCCCATCATTTACTCTATACCTATAGGTTTGCTTTGAAGATGAAATGAGTTTCCTCAATGAGCCTCCTTAGTAGCACTATGCTTTTACCAAAATTGTAGATTATATATGTTCATTAGAGAGCAAAGAATGTATCTTGCAAGTTTAGAGAATTCACTTGAAAATATGGAGGCAGAAGAAGCCAGATGGAAATTGTCGCTATGCCAATGGTCTGTCACAGTACCCTGGATGGTTTATTTAGCCTAGCTGACCCTCAGTTTCTTGTCTCTAAAATGAGAATGGTAACATATATTTCATAGGGTTGTTTGTGTATATTCAATGAAATGACTTATATAAAGTGCTTTCATATGGTCTACACTATTAGGCACACACCCAATTCTCCATGAATTTTCACTCTTATTGAAATGGCACTCAAAGATGGTATGTTTGTTTCTGGAAGAGGATAAGCTTTATTACCTCTTTCAGAGATGCAAGATTTGCATTTTTCTGTCATTGTTCCCACTTCCTAATCCCTTATCTACCTTGCTGCCAAGGCGATCATTTAAAAATACAAATTGAATGGTGTTATTCCCCCAGCCTCTATCCTCTCAGAGGCTTCTTACCAGACTTACATTTCAAGCTAAAAAAATCTCTGCTTTGGCTTTTGAAGCCCTTCTTCCTTCTATAGTGTTAGGGACCCATCTCCAGCCACACTTTTCTATTCTCAAAAATGCCATACTCTGTCCAACTTCCTTGAAACCTTCTCTAACTACCATCAGTACTGTTTCCTATCTTTTCTTGGCAGCATGCTAATGCCCCTTTTTGCTGTCTATGTACTGTCTGTCCTACTTAAAAATTCCATAGTGGCAGAGAACTTGTACCCATTTGTACCCATTGCTAAGAATAGTGCCCAACACATAATACATGCTTAATACACATTTGGTGGAATGAAGGCATAAGTTAATATACGCTTCAATGAGGAAGACATACTCAGTGTAGATGGATGATATGTATGCTGACTATAGTACATTTTTTATATAATTGCTATGTTCCTGAAAATTTATGCATAAATCAAACTTCATATATGTATATTAGAAGATTTGCAATTTTAAAGTGATTTGATTGATATTTCTAGAGATGACTTCGCTTCCTTCTGAATGAGTTTCATTTGACAGAGTGATCAGCTAAGATTAACTAGCACACTTCCATCACTGTTGAAATCTGGGACCTAAAAGTTGAGGAAACACTTAGGTGGTGCTGGAGGATTGGCTTGGTGGCTTTGTGCGTTCATTTTCATATTGACCCATATGCACTTAGATAAAAAGACTTAGAGTCAACTGTAGTTGAAAATCTTTAAGTTGATATAAAGAGCTGAAACAGCACATGAAAGAATATCTAGAGGATCATGAGCGGAGTGGTGACTGAGAGTCTGTTCATGTGCAGAGCATAGTTGAATGCAGCAAGGGAAGCTCAGGGTGCATCATGGCCATCTTCAAATGCTTCTGAGCCGTGGCATGGAAGAGGAACCATAGTCTTTCTGTACTCTACCACAGGGCAGACAGAACCACTATTTGAAAGTCATTGAGCCATAAATTCCAACTTGGCCAAAGGAAGAATTTTAAGGATAATAAATTTACACAAATACAGAATGTAATAATAGTCTTAGAAAATAGCGTGTTTGCTATCACTGGAGCTCTTTAAACTGACTGATGAGAACTTACTGGAGATTTTGGGTAGGTAAGGAATCCAGCATCCTGTGGAAGAGTTCTCCCACCGGCTCTTGGCCTTTCACAGTGGCCATGGAATTCACAAAGAAGGAGAGCTAAAAACTCATGAAGTGAGATGAATGAAATTAAATTTATCATAACTTTTCTCAGGGACACTTTTATGTTTGTTTTGGGAGTGAGAGAACCCACTTGGTTTTGTGAGGGATCGTGTTGACTCTTTTTATTTTTTTTTTCCTTAAAGAAAGAGAGGGAGAGAGAGGGAGAGAGAGAGGGAAGGAGGGAGAGAGAGAGAGAGAATATGAATATCAGTTTCATTTATTTTCTCATCTGGTTTTTATTTTCCTCCACTTAGTTGTGTATGTGGTGCTGGGGTTCAAACCTGGGTATCCGCGCATGCCAGACGAGTGCCCTAGCTCTGAACCACCTCTCCACCCTCTCCTGTTGACTCTTGATATATTGCATCCAGTAAAAACACAAGGTCCCCTAATTGTCATCAAGAGGATGGCTGAGTTAACTATAGGCTTTCTGCTTTCCTAAGTTGGGGGTTGCAAACTGGAACCCTGCTGTCCACAGCCCCCTTTCTCTCTGGTGCAACTCTTGGGTTCTCACCTTAATGAGTGTTAACACAGATATTTAAAGTGTAACACTCAGGAAGGAGCTAAATTATCTACTTGCATGATATTTGTCATGTGTGGCTTGAACCTTCCTCAGACTTGAACCATTTATGGTAGGAAATAGAACTTTTGATTCCAGATATTAAGTTCTGGCCCCCTGTTTTCCTGCTTCTCACACTTAATTCTGTGAATTTTGTTTCTAAAATCTAGATAATAAATCAAGATTGGGATTCTGCCATGCTTCTACCTTCTGTTTACCTATGTTCCTCTTTTAAGCCTTTGCTGAAGTTTCAAGTAGGTAGATAAAAGATATTTTTTATTTCAGAAGAGGGAGAAAATTAATGTTAAAGAAACAAAGCATTTAAAATTTCATTTTGGAAGGCACAATTGATTCATTTCTTAGAAATGCCCTAGGCTTCTTTATAGAAGTAGCAGGACTCCTGGGTAAGAACAAGTCTGCATCCTGGTCCCTTTATTTAAAGTTAAAATAATATTATGTTAAGAGTTCTTGGGGTCTGGAGCAGTGGCTTAGTAGATACGGTGCTTGCCCAGCATGCACAAGTACATGGGTTCAAACCCCAACACCCACGTACACAACTAAGTGTCAGAGCAACGAAAACCATGTGAAAAACTCAATAAAAATTGATTCTCTTTCTTTCTCACTGTCCTTCTGTCTTAAAAGAAAAAGAGTTTTCTCTCACGCACACACATGCAGAGTCACATGATAATTCTAGTGAAGGGTAAATTTAGTGGTGTGTTTATGGTTTTGATGGTTTCACAGGTATATACTAATTTCTAAACTTGTAGAGTTGTATTCATTAACTGTATACAGATTTTTGTGTGACAATTATACTTCAATGAAGTGGTTTGAATGTGTTGTTTTTTTATTGTTATTGTTTTCCTGGCATTTCAAATGTACCATGATAGGGTTTTCCTCATCATTTTACTAAGCCATCCCATGATGGCCTCCAGGTGAATGATCAAGATGGCCACCAAAGTTGTTACTGGGATGATGTTTGAAAAAAAAAAATCACTATTTGTTACATAAAAACTATAAAATCTCTTACTTACCACCCAATTTATACTCAAAATTTCTATTACTGCACATTTTATAGTGCTACAACATTTTGAGTTGAACTTTCCTAACAATTTTTAAATAAAAAGATAACTCATTTGCTTATCAGTTAATTTTGGAAGACTTACTATGTCCTTAATTATTTCATAACAGTCTGTGACTATCTCCTATGTAAATGTGACCCTGAAGTTACCTTAAAGGCCAACTGAAAAATTGGATTTGAGGCATTTTTTTGTGAATTCATTAGTTATATAAAGTCAGCATACACTTGGTTTATCTTTTTCTAACTAGAGAATAATTACATACTGATGATTTATTTTACTAAGGGTTTTAGCTGTGTCTCAAAAACTTTATTGTGTCACATTTGGAAATAGATGGAGAAACATTATAGAATGATTTTTTTTCATAATTATAATTTAAAAACATATATGTCAATAGTAAAAGAAAAAACAAACTGTGTTGCTATTAAAGTCATTTGCTGGTTTTTTTCCCCTGAATGCCTCCACTGACTTGGAAGCAGCAGTTTCTTGTAGCCACACCAGTGCCAGCACCTGACTCTCAGGTGGCCAATCATATCAGAGTTCCCCTCTCGACACTGGGACACTGGAGAGTCCTCTGCCTTTTGACATTATACACAGAATATCAAATAATAGATGAACCTCCAATTTATGAACCTCTAGGTAATAAATTTATGGTCAGATAATTCAGATTGCTTTTATTTCACAAAGATGCAGAGCTAGAGAAACAGTCTGTGACAGATCAAATCTTGCTGAAAATGCCTCATCATGTTGCTGACGGTGTCTCCAGCACACATATTTCTTCAAGTTCACTGGAGTAGTTTGTTTACATTTCTCCTCAATAATTCATGGGTATTATAAGTCTTTGACTAGACTTTAGAAATAGTATTTGTGATTCAGTTCATTTGGAGACCCATATTTATGGCATCATTTCATGATGGGCAAAAATCAAAACAGCTGCAAAAATAATTTAACAATTTCAAGTTTCCTTTGTGACTTGTTAATCCCCTAACCCACGGGCCCTGGTGACTATGCCAGATACTAATGAGAATCAGCACTGTGCTGGTTAGAAGGGTATGCGATTTTATATTCTCTTTCAGGGTTGTGTGGTTTTACATTATTCACGCCTGTCCTAATGCAGTCTGTGTTTCTCTGTTGGTATTTCTTTGAATTTCACTATTTTAACAGTGACACCCTACAATTGCATATAAACAAGATAGTTAATCTATAGGGTTTTCATCATCCATAGCAATTTTTTTTTGTACTGGGGATTGAATTCAGGGGTGCTTAACTAGAGCTACATCTCTGCCCTTTTTATTTTTGATTTTGAGATAGTGTCTCACTAAGTTTCTTAGGGCCTCGCCACGTTGCTCATGCTGGCTTTGAACTTTGATCCTCCTGCCTCAGGCTCTGATGCTGCTGATATTACAAACATGTGCCTCCGTGCCCAGCCATCCGTAGCAATTTTAATGATACTTTTGTCTCACATGGGGAATTATTTCAAGGTTGAATAGTATAGGTAAATTTGCTAACCTGAAGGAGAGGGGGTCTTGTGGGCAGGGACGGTGTAAACTCTTATACAACCCACCAAATTGGGACCAAAGTGGTGATGGTTCTCCTCCCAACTTTGCTAGTGACAGCTTTCTTCCAAGTATGGAACCACTTGTGGAAAAAGCGTGTTATACTGGTGGAAGATAAGCAATGAGAAAAAAAGCCAGCAAATAATAAATAACAGTATATCAGATCCTGCCAAGTGCACTGGAATAAACAAAACAGGGAGATGGAGTGTGGTGGCAAGAGGTACAATTTTAAGCAAAGTGTTGTTCTGGAGGTGAGGTGTACCTGGTACCTGACTGGAGTGGGGGAAGGTGGGGCTGGATCAGTGCTGCAAGCAGACACTGTTTTCAAGGATGTGAGGGCGGAGGCCAGGCATGAGGGAGGAGTGGAAGGTCCTGTGAGAACATGCAGAGCTGGGGAGCTCTCTCTCAGCTCCTGACACCAGTTTATTACTTTTTCTTTTTTCTCTTTTTCCTTATTTCCCTTCCTTTTCCCCTTCTCTTATTTTCCCTCCCCTCTCTTTGTTCCTCTCTCTCTCCTTCTGTCTTCCTCCCTCTCTTTTCTTTCCCTTTCTTCTCTCTTTCTTTCTTTCTTTTTTCCTTCTTTCCTTCCTTTTTCCTTCCTTCCTTCCTTCCTCCCTCCCTCCCTCCTTTTCTTCCTTCCTTCCTTCCTTCCTTCCTTCTTTCCTTCCTTCCTTCCTTCTTTCTTTCTTTCTTTCTTCCTTTCTTCCTTTCTTCCTTTCTTCCTTTCTTCTTTCTACCACTGAGCACCCCCAGCACATTTTATTTCTATTTTGACCTCAAATGTGCGATTCTTCTGTCTTGACCTCCTGAGTCACTGGGATTACAGGCATGCACCACAATGTCTGGCTAACATCAGTTTCTTCAGCAAGGAAGTTGGGGAAATTATTAATTTATTTATACCTTTGGCAAATACCTGTTGGCATCTACAGTATGCCAAGTGCATTGTTTGATGCTGGGGATGTGGTGACAACTTTACAGTACGACAGTAAGGGACCTGACAGGAAAACGAGTAAGTTGTTGTACAGTGTGATCACTTTATAATATGGAGAAGAAGAGCAGCATATTTCATCCGCGATGATTAGGGAAGGCTACTAGTAGGGAGGAGATAATAGTTGAAAGAGTTTTGGAGGATGAAGAGAAGTTTGCCATGTGGACAAGGTAGGGAAAAATGGCAGTGTGGGTAGAGTAACATTCTAGATCTACCATACATTAAAGGAACTATAGCTGTTTTAATTTCATTAGGGCAAAAATGGGGGCAGAAAGGGACCAACAGATTTAAAGAATCTCTGCGAAGTGAGATTGAGAGTATTTAGTGATTAATTAGATATGACTACTGAGGTTTAGGATGGAGACTTGGGTAGATGTTTAACCACCAAGAAAATCATGCATACCGAAGGAGGAGTGGTGGTTTACTTAATATTGAGATAATTCCTTATTCTGATTCAAGAAGTCTGTGACAATAATTCCCCTTCTGGTGGCAGGCAGGGAGAGAAAAAACCTTTCATTTTGTAGGAGATGATATGATTTATACTTTTATCCAAATGGTGTTCTGCTAAACTGACACCCCCAGAAAAACAAACAAACAACAAAACCTGCCATTTGCTGCATTTTCTTATACCTGTGTTGCAAGCACTCCTATTGTACTTCAAGGTAATAGTGGTTTAACCGTCTACTCGCATGTCGCTGTTTCATCCCTTGACTAGCATTTGTCGAGCTCTCCCTGGGTGTGAGGCATGCAGCTATGTGCTAGCTATTTCTCCTTTATTTCTCCATGTCCACATTCCACCCTCTTCTGTCCCAAGTTTTCCCTACAGATTGATTTCAGCAATGGCTACTTTCTAGCTTCCGGTTGGCTCAGTCAACGGGAGCCCCCTGGCAGGAGATCAGAGTACAACAGAGTAGGCAGCCAGCGCTGGTGATCCTCTGGTGTCCCCTCTGCCAGGTTGCAGGGCTGACTGTAATCCTCTTCAAGAGGCCATGGCTACGTGACTCCCTCCAAGTTCCAGAAACTGCACCTTCCCATTTCTCTTAACACTAGGATGTGAATGGCTCCCTTCCTCAGTCTGCTGAACTACTCCTTGTTGGTTTTACTAACCCTCGCCTTTGTAAGTGGCTCTTTCATTAAGTGCTGTGCAGTCGTCCAACTTTAGCAGGTCCTCTCTTCCCTGCTGGAACCATGACGTATAGAAGCATAAAAGACAGATGCAGTCTTGGTTTTTAGAGTTTCTGACCAATGTGACCTATAAATACCCTGTCTTCTGTCTTTTGATTTGAGACAATGACAAATAAAAGCCTTTACTTGAACAGTTTTCCATCTCCACATCCAACATCTAATGCAGGTAGGAACCAAGGCGACCTCTTTTCTACTTCTCTTGTACCCTAAGTCTAATATCTTATAAGTTCTTTTTCAGTTGTCGGAACGTGCTGACATAGGAAACTGATCCTATTGGCCCATCATAGGGAAATCAAGCCACCTGAGGGTTTTTTTGTTTTGTTTTGTTTTGGTCTTTTCTAGCAGTGATGATGCATTCAGGTTCCTGTGTGACTTGTGGATTGATGCCCCTGTGTTCTCTGTGGCTTGTGTGTGAGAGGAGGTCAGCTAGGCAAGACATTTTGGAGCACTAGTCTGGAGTCCTAGTGTTTGGCTGTGAGATCTCCTGCTTAGGTTTCAGTTTCTTCTCAGTATAAAAGGAAGAAATGGGAGCAGCAATCCTGCAAGACTCTTCTAGAGTTAACATTCTCTTTATGGCTGAGAAAGGGCCTTATCTCTGGGAGCAGCCTGCGATTTCTGACTTTATGAGGATTGTTAACTAAACAGCTCAACCTAACAAAGACAAATTTAAGAATGCATTTTTTAAAAAATGATGGTATGAGTCGCATCAATGAATAACACAGCTAACTCATTAGCTTGCCTCTGCTAAAGTGATGTGTTAAAGTGTATTGCTACCCATTGCTGGATAATACGTTTCACACTCTTAGCAGCTTAGAACAACACTTGTCTGTTAAGTCACAGTTTCTGTGAGTCAGGAAGTTGAGAGTGGCTTAGCTGACTCCTCTGCTTTATAGTTTATCACAGGGTGCACTTAAGATACTGACCAGGCTGCTTTCTTATCTGAAGGCTTGACTAGGGAAGGACCCACTTCCAAACTCAAGATCGCTGGAGGGAATTCAGTCTCTCAAGGGCTGTTGACTGAGGGCCTCACTGCCTTGTTCGCTATGGCAACTTGCTTCATCAAAACCAGTAAGGAAGAGAGTCTGCTAGCAAGATGGAAATCACAGTCTTATGTAGCCCAATGATGGAAGTGACATCCATTACCTTCTATGATTGGAAGGAAGACTCTAGGCCAGACATTGACGAGGAGGGACTGACACAGGGCAAGAATGCCGGGAGGCAGAGATCATTTGCAACCATCTCAGAGTGTGCCTACCAAAAAGTCTTCTCTCCACCAAGTCCCAAGAATAGAGAGTTTTAAATCCTGAGCTCTCCTGATATATTTAAGGGCTAGTTTTATTTTATTTTTAATCAAAAGTAAAAATTGGCAACTAAGTGCAATGTGGGATTCTTTCTGGTGATACTTGAGTAGAACCCTTAGTTTAGTTAAACATACTGTACCAATATTAATTTTCTGGTTCTAATAATTATATTGTATTTATGTAAGATGAATACATTGGGGGAACCTGGATGAAGAAGATATTCAAATTTTCTGAACCATTTTTATGACTTCTCTCTTGTAAGAATAAAAACCACAGAATAAAAATGCAATATGTCAGTATTTATGAAATACAGTTGCCAGATACTGCATAAGACATTTGAATAAGCTCAACAGTATGTCTTTACAAAAATGTAAATGTTTAATCCTATTGTCAAATATATCTAAAAATAACAAGGGATGATAGGAAGGGAGGAGAAGGGAACATTTTGGAACTGAGTTAAAGCAAGGTACATTCCAAGCATTTATAAGTATATCACCATACATACTATAAACCTGTATATAAAAGATGTTCTTCATAGCTATAAGAATTATATCACTGTTCTTTGGTATTTTAGGAAAAATATAGGACACAGAAAGAGAGGCAAGGGATCAGGGGACAGGAGGAGGGAGGTGGAGGGGTACGGAGGGGGATATTGACCAAATGTATTGCTGTATTGTATGCATCTATGAACATGTGAACACAAATCCCATCATTATGTACAACTATAACACACCAATAAAAAAGAATAAAGGCTTCCTAATTAAAAGTTAGAAAAGATTTGATTTATAAAACTTAATAATCCATTTGCCATCTAAACTTATGGTACTTTATTTGGTAATTTTAAGTTTATGTCTTTATCAGACCTTTTGGTAAATAAAAATTTATGTATCTATTTGTGGACACAGCATAACAAAATTTTCGGTAGGTAAGTTCTCTAAAAGTTTTAAAGATAAAATGGATACATATTTGGTAGGGATCATTTTAGAATGTCAATCCTAGTGAAACACTTTAAAAAATCTCACTATCACTATATAGTAGAATTATTTACATATTATCAGATATTTCAACAATATTTGTAGAGGTAGTGTAAGAGCTTTCTACTTTAACTTTAGTTGAAATGTGTCAGGGATTTTTGCACAACTGCAAATGTACTTCACACAACCATTTTAAAATGCTCACCATTTCTAAAATAGTAGTTCTGATAGCTGAAGTGGATCCTCCCTTGTGATGAGCACTGTTTTTCAGTTGTCAGTCTGCTTGTTGCTTGGATATAGATACTTACAGTCCAAAATAGTGTGGTCAGTCTCACCACACTTCCATGTGATGAAAAGCGAAATACTTCAACCCTTTAGAGGCAGCTGAATTTCATGCAAGCAAGAACAAATGGCTGGGTCCTCATTTTGTTCACTGTTTCAAAGGGCAGCTAGTTATTAATATTCTGTCACTACGTCAAATGTCCTGGTCTAGTGATTGAAAGCTTATAGGTCTCAATTACTTATACCTCTTTAGAAAGCTATTTTGAAACACTCTGGACATCTTTCTTATGTCTGTTTTTAGATTGGAGGGGCTAATGATATTTTAATGTCTCTCAATATTCCCAAAACAAATCCTGAGAAAAATATTTGTTGCCTTTTTGAAATTTAGCAAAGCTGGTGGGATTATCAGTGTTCCTTAAGAAATATTGCACTGAGGATTGAATCTTGATTTACAGAATGTCTGGCAAAAGGATCATGAAAAATGGAGCAAACTCCATATTTTACAATCACTTTTCCAATGAAGAAACTGAGGCTTGGCAGGGCTGAACTGTTGGCCCGAGATCAGACAGTGGAGGAGTGGCCATGTGAAGGTTAGATGGGGGTTGACTTAAAAAATGTGAATGAGTCTGCTTCTGAGTTAGAAATCTAACTTTACATTGAGAAAGGAGGTCTCATTGAGAAAGGAGTTCTATTATCATGTTTTAAATCCGGATAAGTTGTAATGTCATACAACCTAAGGCATTTGTAGAGATGGAGGGGTGGGAGAGATAAGAGTGAGTATTTGGGGGTGGGGGCTCTTGGGGGTAAATCTAATTTTCAGAATTTATATATATATTATTTTTTTTGTTAGAAGCTTGATTGTTCAACAAATAAATTTCTGAATAAAAAAGAAATGATAAAATAATAGATGTAGTACAAAAAATGCCTGTTGCTTGTTTTCATGCATGTCAATGTCTTATCATTTAGAATAAACAAACCACCAAATGCAAAAAAACAAAAAACAAAACAAAACAAACAAAAAAAACACCTTAGCTTTAGAAGATGGAAACAGTTCCGCTAGGCCCCGACATGAAACTTCTTTGGTGTTGCTCTGGAAGATTCTGAAAAAAGATGTGGAATGAATTTAAAAAACAAGTGGATGGCTTTAGAAGTGAAGAAAAAAGCCTGGGAAGCACTTGGGGACTGGAGTTCTTGAGTGAAGGTCATTTGCAGTGATCTTCACACCTTCAAAAAATGCTAGGTGATTTTTTCCCCCAATTTCAAATGATTCCTGAAGTTATATCAGTTAAGAATTGCTTTGCCCTAGTAAGCAGTCTTCCTTTAAGGATGCAAAAATCTCCAGAAGAATAAAGTATCTGTCTATCTATTAATGTGTAGCATTCTGTGTTTTTTGCCCCATCTCTTTTCTCATTTGAAAGCCTAATTAAGATCTGCTACAGGCTGAAGTGGTGGCTTGGCCGTTATGGTGCTTGCCTGGCATGCGCAAGTTCATGGGTTCAAACCCCAGCACCCACGTACACAACTAAGTGTTAGAGCAACGAAAGCCATGTGAAAAACTCAATAAAAATTGCTTCTCTTTCTCTCTCTCTCTCTTTCTCTCACTGTCTTTCTCTCTTAAAAAAGAAAAAGATCTGCTACAGTTGGGAGTGCGGGTTTGATTGTAGGAAGGGAAGAATATGTTCTAAGTACTCTGGTGGAGGTAGTTTTCTGGGTAGGGTGTTGGAGTTAGGGTGGTCAGAAGATATGGGAGGTCACTAGGTCTCCAACCTGGGACAGTAAGGCAAAGTAGCTTACCCAAGTCAAGTCTGCTGTGGGCTGTCTCACACCTAGTCAAGAAACCGTTCTTTGTCTTCCTTAGCCTCTTGACAAATACTGTGATTCAGTGCAGGCGTACTATGCTTTTGTAGGAGGAGGGGAGATCCCAACCACCCTATACATAGTTGTGCAATGGGAACGTGTGTATCATGTCTTGAATTGACCTTGAGTGGTGCTCTATTCATGAAGTAAGGACTTACCTTTAGGAAGTTAACTGAATGGGTCCTTGAATCAATTTGCTGGGGTTCTAATCTTGGATTTGTCATTTACTTCTCAATGAACTTAGACCAGTATCTTATTTTTTTGTGTGCTTCAGTTTCCTTATTTGTTTATGAGGGCTAACAGTAATAGCACCTCTCACGTAAGTTAATGCATGTGACGCACTAGGAATGGTACCCAGAAGTGTAAGCAAACGTCCAGTGACCTACGTTCTAGATGTGGAGGACACAGACCACTCTGTGCCCCAGTTTTATTTATGAAAAAATAGTCTAACTTCTCTGGAATAAAGTGTAGGGAAGGAGATATTTTTAAAACAATGTTATTTAAATGACACTTTCTTATTTTTATAAATACCCAATGTATTTTCCGAATGACAATCATGTGTCCTTTTATACCAAGATACTTGCCTGGACCAATTCATTTCTTATGTACTAACTGTAATTTTTTTTTCAAATTAAAACTTCTCACATCTTCCCGATGAAATTAGCTACATCTTAATTTATGTAGATAATTTGGTGAGTATCAGAATTCTAAAGATATTCAGTTTGAACCTGATATTCGGAGAATCAAATGCATTTTTATCATAATGCAATTGTTGAGTATTCATTTTCTACATTTTTATATATAACAAGATCTCTCCCCCAAGATTCTTTTATAGACCCTATCAGTTCCATTTTATCTCAATGACAAGTATAACTCATTGTTTCTGTAATCTGTAGAAGTAAGAAAAAGGTATTGTTTGATCAAGGAGTCTTTTAAAACCAATTAATAGGCCTCTACATGAGAACAGATGATATGGGAAAGTAGGTAGAGAGCTTGGCCTGAAAGTTCGAGCACCTGGGTTCTGTTCCTACCTCTGCTTAGGAAGGTGCCATTAGCAGCTTCGTGAGTTTGAGTCCATCCCAGAGTCTCAAGGGCCTCTGCTTCTCAAACAGAGGAATTACATGAGGTGTTGATTCTGTGATATTGTAATTACATTTGTGAAGTATTTTTTTTTATTTGACTGCCATGTATGTTTTATTCCACAGTTCTCTTAAAATCATTTGAAATGCCCTTGGAAGATGACCAACAAGGGCAAAATGTGCGACCTGTAGCTGTAAGGTGGAGAAATCCACCTGCATCTGAAAGGAAACAGGTCAAGGCCTTGGCATTGTTAGCATCCGACTTTCCATCCACAGAACTGTGGGTCTGGGAGGGTAGGATTTCATCTTAGGCAAATAAAGACAAGCTCCAGGGTCATCATTATTCTTACCATTAACAGACAATACGGGCTGGAGTGGTGGCTCAATGGCTGCAGAGCTTGCCTGGCCTGTTTGAGGAACAGGTTCAAACCCTAGCACCACGTGCACAACAAAGTGTCAGCAACAAAAGCCACGTGAAAAACTCAATAAAATTGATTCTCTCTCTCTCTTGCTCCATCATTGTCCCTCTCTCTCTTAAAAAAAAACACAATAGTTTGGACTTCTCTACTTTGCAAAAGACAATAAAAATCTGAAAAGATAAATCAATAACTGTATAAGTTCTCCTGGGTCGCCACTTGTCTGTGTGATGTTTCTTTCCCAGGGAGGCTGGGGAGGTTAAGGAACAACTTTCCCTCTCTGTCTCTCAGTGATACTTTGGTTAAGGAACAACTTTCCCTCTCTGTCTCTCAGTGATACTTTGAATTTCTCAAAAGGAAGAAGAAGAAACAAGAGTAACCCTATTTTGTGACCTACTTACTTCTGCCTTTGCAATTTGGAAGCTTTCATTTCCTTGTTATTTCCCCCCTTTTGGGGGAGATCAAGTAGATCTCATTTTTAGTTGGCCAATATATTTCAGCACAAGAAATTTTAAAAATAATCATTTGAGATAAATGATTTCCTACTATTATCTACTACCTGTCTATACAGTATGTGGATGATAATAGGGTGACTGAAATCACTGTTACATGATTGTATGAAGAAACTGAAGTTGTTGACTATAGGAAATATAAGTTGGCACTGGTGGTCAACATTAATTTTTTTTAGAAGTATTTTAGAAAAACATTCATTTTCCCCCTTTTGTTTTCTTCTAGGCATGTCTTCCTGCCCTGTAGATCTTTCTGTGAGGCTGCACAGGAAGGCTGTGAATCTGTCCTGGGGATGGTGAATGCCTCCTGGCCCGATTTCCTCAAGTGCTCCCAGTTTCGAAACCAAACTGAAAATGTCAACATCAGCAGGATGTGCTTCTCCCCACAGCAGGAGAGCGGAAAGCAAAGTAGGTGCCTGTGTTTCATTCCATTTTTTACATTTTTATTTGGGTATACCATTCACACAAGGATGTATGCAAATAACTACACAGTCTAATAAATTTTAACTAAGTGACCAGATCACGGATCAATAAGCAGGATCTCCTCCTCCTCCTCCTTCTCCTCCTCCTCCTCCTCCTCCTTCTTCTTCTTTAAGAAAGAGGAACAGTGAGAGAGAGAAAGAGAGAGAGAGAGAAGCAACTTTTAGTTTGTCATGTGACTTTCGTTGCTCCCACACTTTGTTGTGCACATGGTGCTGGAGTTCGAACCCGCATACTTATGCATTCCAGGCATGCTCTGTAACCACTGAGCCATCTCTCCAGCCCCAATAAGCAGGATCTTAATAGTACCCCAGAAACACCTTCAGACCCCCTTCCTAATATCTTATCTTCCCCAAAGAAACCTCTATTCCAACTTCTATCACCTTAGGTAGCTTTATTTGCTTCTTCTGAACTTCATATAAATGTTAACATGCAATATATAACATTTGTATCTGACTGCATTTGCTTAGCATTGTTTTGAGAAATTCATCATGTTTTCATCTTGAGGTTCATTTATTTTCATTGTTAGGTGGTATTCTAATATATGGCAATACAGTTCTCTGTTCTGCTATAGATAGGCATTCATTTCCAGTTTTCAACTATTATGAATAGTGATGCTATTAATATTCTTGGACATGCCTATAGTTGAACATGGTTATATATTTGTTCAGAAAATAACTTCTCTAAAATGGTTGTGCCAATTTCTAACATCTATGTATGAAAGTTATGGTTGCTCCAAATCCTTCCTGATCCTTGGCATTATCAGTCTAGTTTATTTTAACAATTCTGGTGGAACTATTGCAGTATTTCTTTGTGGTTTTAACTTGTATTTTCCTGATGATTTTGATCACATTTTCAAAATGTTTTGAATATTTGAATACCCTTTTTTGTGATAACGCTTTACAAATATTTTGCCCATTTCTCATTTTGTTATTAATTTATAGTTTTGTGTGCATTCTGGATACATGTTGTTATGATTTAAATCTTAATTGCCCCCAAAGACCTATGTGTTAAATGCTTGATTGTCAGTCTGTTGTGCTGTCGGGAGGTCTTGGAACCTTCAGGAGGTGGGGCTTTGTGGAAGGAAGCCAGGTTACTAAAGGTGTGCCCTTCAGAGGGACACTCGGAACCCTGGCTCATTCTCTCTTTTTCTTTGCCTCCTGGCTGCCATGAGATGCGCAGCTTCCTCCCCCATAGTTTCTGCCACAATGCTGTGCCTCACCACAGGTCCAAAGCACTGGAACCAGTCAACCGTGGACTGGAATCTAAAACCATGAGCCAAAATTAATATTTTCTCCCTTTAAATTATTTATCTCAGATACTTTGTTAGTGACAGAAGGTTGATTAACACATGTATTGCAAAGATTGTGTGGTGGCTTCCAACCCTCCAGAGTTTACATGGAATTGAAAGTCTTAATTTTTTTTTTTTTTTTTTTTAGGAGCGAGAGAGACATTGAGAGAGAGAAACAGAGAGTCAATGTTATTTACTTTTTCATGTGGTTTTTGTTGCTCAGACACTGAATTGTGTGTGTGGTGCTCGGGTTCAAACCTGCATCTTTGCATTTGCCAGGCAAGCGTCATAATTGCTGAGTCACCACTCCAGCCCCTGAAAGTTTAATTTTAATGGGTTCATATTATCAATTTTTTTTTGTGATAAATTATTTTTTGTGTTAAGAAATCTCTGCTTACACCTGAAACACAGGAGTTTCTCTTATGATTCTTCTAGGAATGTTATTGTTTTAATATTTTTTTTTTAAGAAAGAGGAGACAGTGAGAGAGAAAGAGAAAGAGAGAAGCAGTCTTTACTTAGTTTTCATGTGACTTTCATTCCTCGGACACTTCTTTGTGTATGTGGTGCTGGGGTTTGAACTTTCATAGTTGTGCATGCCAGGCAAGCGCTGTAACCGCAGCACCACCACTCCAGCCCCATGTTTTAATATTCTTGATGTACACAATAAATGTAATGGATGTCCATCAAAAGTAGAACAGAGAATTACATTGTTGTATAATCAAAAATTAAAATACTATATAACAATGAAAACAAATGAGTCTCAAGAGGAAAAACTATCATTGATTTTACATATATACCAAAATTTTGGATTTAATATTTTGTGTATAGTGGAAGATAGGGATTAATTTTTTTCTATGTGCATATTCCATTGACACACCAACTTCTTTTTTAGAGAACAATTCTTTCCCTCTACACTGTAATATCATATTTGTTATCAATCAAGAGGTGACTGTGTGTATATTTATTTCTAGACCCTATATTTGACACAATATGAGAAAGCCAAGACCACGTTGTCTGAATTACAATAATTTTATAACAAGTATTTATAATGAATAGTGTATGTCTTGTATAGATTTTCTTCTTAAAGATTTTTCAGCTATATTTGGTCCTTTGTACTTAATATAAATTTTAAAATCACCTTGTAATTTCTACAAATGCTGATTTTGTTTTGTATTTTGAAGTTGTGATACATTAAATGTATAGATTAAATTGGGGAAAATTTCTTTGCAGCACTGAGTCTTCCAGTTCATGCAACTTATATGGTGTGCTAATATTTATTTAGGTATTTTCAATGAGCTACTTTTAAAGTTTTCTCCATAATAGTTAGTTTTAACTATAGAAATCTCACACATCTTCCCTTAGATTTATCTGTAGACCTATGGTATTTGTGATGTTATTGCGAATTATATCTTTAAAAATTTTTTCCCATTTGTTTGCTTCCAAAGAGTTTGTTAAATAGTGTGGTATATATTATAGTTTATCTAGATTCATTTGAATTTTTTAAAACCACAGTCATTTTGTTTATAAATGACAATTAATTTCCTCCTTCCCAATCCTTGATGACTTCCATATTTTCTATATCAGAGAGAATGCTTTCAATAACTACTTAATGGCTTCTGTGTATACTCTTCGTCAGGTTAAGAAAACTTTTCTTGGAGCTGGAGAGGTAGTTCAGCAGTTAGAGTCCTTGCCTGGCATATGTGAGGACCTGGGTTCAAACCCCAACACCACATACACAACTAAGTGTCAGAGAAACAAAGGCCAGATGGAAATATAAATAAAATTGATTCCTTCTTTCTCCGCCTCTCTCTAAAAAAAGTAAAAAGAAAAAAAATGCTTTTCTCATAGTTTTAAAAAAAAATCATAAGTGGATTCTGAATTTTATCAAATGCTTTTTCTTTATCTACTAAAATATTGTATCGTTTTCTTCATATTAGGTTAATCAATCACCTTTTAAAAATATCAGCTTTATTGAGATGTAATTCACATGCCAATAGTTTTAGAATACTTATAGAGTTGTCTGTCACACTAATTACAGAACACATACATCACCTTAGAAAGAAGCCCATACTCATTAGCAGTAAATTATCATCCCTCTGCTCCTCAGCTGCTGTAACCATTATTTTACTTGCTGTTTCTATGAATTTGACTATTCTGAAAATTTCATATTAATGGAATCATACAATATAGTACAATATACTCTTTGACAGTACAATATTTTTAAGATTCATAATGTAGCATATATCAGTAATTTATTCATTTTTACTGTTAATACTATATTGTAGGAATACACCACTATTTTTTGAGTCCATATCTTATTTCAGTTATTTTAATTTTTTCACAATTTTGAATACTGCTGCTATGAATATTCACATATAAATTTTTTTTCATTTTTTATTGAGAAATTTATTATTGAACAACCATACACAATTTTAACAAAATAATATAAAATGTGTATAGATTCTGGATATTAGAATTACCCCCAGGAGTGCCCCCCCCACTTACCCACCCTTATCCCTCCCTTCCCTTCCCACAATATCTCTAAAAAAGTATTATGTTGTATAATATTACACCTTATTTGGATTTAACACATGATAATAGACCATCTTTCTCACTCGCCGGGGTCTAGATCCAGCCTCCGCAAATGAGTGGAGACATTCAACCCTTGGTTCTCTGGGTTAAGCTGATTTTACTCAGCATAATTTCTTCCATAGCCATCCATTTACCTTCAAAGGCTGCAATACCATTGTTTCTAATTGCTGTGTAAAATTCCATGGTATAAATGTACCACATTTTTTGGATCCATTGATCCAGTGAGGGACATCTGGGTTGTTTCCATAGTCTAGCAATAGTAAATTGAGCTGCTATGAACGTAGATATTGCAGTGTCACTATAATGTGCTGATTCTAAATCTCCTGGAAAAATACCCAGGAGTAGAATAGCAGGATCCTATGGTGGGCCCATCCCTAA
>PVKS010036422.1:8169-19389 GCA_004027875.1 Aplodontia rufa | reverse complement strand
TTTTTTTTTTTGAGACAGAGGGACAGTGAGAGAGAGAAAGAAAGAATCAATTTTATTTAGTCTTTCATGTGGCTTTCATTGCCCCGACACTCTGTTGTGTATGTGGTGCTGGGATTGAAACCCAAATCCTCACACATGCCAGGCAAGCGCTATAACACCTGAGCCACCGCTCCAGTCCCTGGTCCACAGTAAAAACCTGATTTCCCAATTCTAATTTATAGTAGATTCAAGCCCCAAAACATCTGTTGTTTTTTTATTTTTTATTTTTTTTAAAGAGAGAGGTATGGTGAGAGAGAGAGAAAGATAATCAATGTTGCCCTCATTGCTCCTACACTTGGTTGTGTATGTGGCGCTGGGGTTCAAACCCACATCCTCACACATGCCAGGTGAGTGCGATAGAGCTGAGCCACTGCTCCAGCCCCAAGCATCTGTATTTTTACCGGACTCAATTCCTTGTAATCTGGTACACTCTACCACAACTGTCTTTTGGTATGGATTATTGTCCCTTTAGATTGGCATTTTTATTTAAAAATATTTTCTCTGCAGTTTCCGTTTCTTAGTTCATATAAAAATAGGGCTTGACTTGGACCTTAGCAAATTAAAGCAGGTTCTGCTTCTAGGAGTGGCGTTAAATGTGCTCCCAGATAAATGTCGGGGTCACTATATCTTTGGTTCCCTCTTAAGAGGACCTTTTACCAGCTCTTGGAGTAGGGGTAGTAATCCTTGGAAACAGATAAACAGGGAGAGGTTTGTTCCCCTACCCCTAATTCCCTCTGCTTCCCTCTATAATGGAGGCAAATAAGCTGGAAGCTGAATCCCGTGCATCCTATGGTTTTACTTGCAGTTTCCTTCTGTGCACATTAATGCTTTGTTTTCTGTTGAACGCATGCAAAATCAAACCCCACAACCCCGGCTCAAAGTACACTTGAAATATTTTTTTCCTGTGGCACTAATTCTCAGTTTCTCCTGGCTTTTCAAGCAGAGTGTAACCATGCCTTCCTCAATTTCTAAATGCAAACCTTAGTGAGGTGGAGTCAGGGGGCAGGGGCTGTAACTGAGTGGTAGAATGCGTGCTTAGCATGTGCAGGACCCAGAGTTCAATGCCCAGTACAGGCACAAAAATTATTTAGTTAGACTTAGGCTTAGCTATAAGTGGTAGAAAACTCAAATCTACAGTTGCTTAAGACAGAAATTTACTTCTCTTTCATACATGGAGAGGAAAGTGGAACAAAGGTGAAATGGTCGTTCTACCTTTCAAAATCCTCAGGAACTTGAGCTCCTTCCAGCAAATTCCTACCATTTCTGATAGGGTCCTTATGTTCATGAGCCCCAGATGGTTGCATCTACATGTTAGCTAGAAAAATCAAAGAGAGAAAAGAGGTTAAAAGATTTTCAGTTACTGCTAAAGAAATATTTCTGTTAATATCTTATTGATTAGAACCTAGTCACATGGCCACACTGCACTGCAAAGGAGGTTGAGAAATGTAGTGGCTTTCTTTTGTTGTTGCTATTGTTATTTTGTTTTGTTTTCTGAATGACTATGTGTCCAGTTAAAAAATCCCATTCTCGCTGGGCACAGTGATGCACACCTGTAATCCCAGCATCATGGGAGGCTGAGGCAGGAGTAGCTCATGTTCAAGGCCAGCCTCAACAATTTTTCAAGGCCTTAAGCAAACGAGACCCTGTCTCAAAATAAAAAATAAAAAGGGCTGGGGCTGTAGCTCAGTGGTTAAGTACCACTGGGTAAAAAAAAAAAAATCCCATCTTTCCACCCTCCTCCCTTCCTTCCTTGTTGGGTTGGGGATCAAACCCAGGTCCTTGTGCAGGCTAGGCAAGCACTCTACTACTAAGCAGCAGTTCCAGCCCTGCTCCCCTTTTCCTAGTTTTGAGATGGGGGTCTCACTGTGTTTCTTGGGCTGGCCTCAAACCTCTGGGCTCAAGCTTTCTTGCCTCAGCTTCCTGCATAGCTGTTACTACAGGTATGTACCCCTGCACCTACCTTGGATGCAATTCTTTTATAGAGAGAGAGACACTGAGAGAATCAATTGTATTAGTTTTTTCTTCTGGTTTCTGTTTTCCCTACACTTAGTTGTACATGTGGTGCTGGGGTTTGAACCTGGGTCCTCATGCATGGCAGGCAAGTGTTCTGCCACACTGAGCCACTGCCCAAGCCCTTGGATCCAATTCTTTAGGATTTCACTAATGTCCTTCCCATTTGGAGGGCTAGACCAGAAGGCAGGTAGGCCTCATGAGAAGCTTAAAACATTCCAGTAAGCATATTCTTCTACCAGTGTGGAAGGACAAGTGAGGAGAGCCTGAAAAGCCACCCAGGGCCATGCTTTCTCCTCTGACCTTGCTCCTGATAAGAAGAGGTGAAGGTGAGGGAAGGATGAGAGGGGATGTGTTGGCCTACTGTGGTGACAGCTTCTAAACAGCACCTGGTAATGCCCACCTACTACTTGTGGACTTTCTAGTGGGGACAGGACCTATTGACATGGTTCTACAGACCACAATAGGTCACAGTGATGAGACAACATTTCTTTTCTTTCTTTCTTTCTTTCTTTCTTTCTTTCTTTCTTTCTTTCTTTCTTTCTTTCTTTCTTTCTTTCTTCTTTCCCTTCTCCTCCTCCTCCTCCTCCTCTTCTTCCTCCTCCTCCTCCTCTTCTTCTTCTTCCTCTTCTTCTTCTTCTTCTCCTTCTCCTTCTTCTCCTTCTCCTTCTCCTTCTCCTTCTTCTTCTTCTTCTTTATAAAAGGGATTGAACCCAGCAGTGCTTAGCCACTGAGCCACATTCCTAGCCTTTTATATATATATATATTTTTTTTTTTTTTTGAGACAGGTTCTTGTTAAGTTGCTTAGGGCCTTGCTAAGTTCCCGAAGCTGGCTTTAAAACTGTGATCCACCTGTCTCAGCCTCCCAAGTCACTGGGATCACAGGCGTGTGCCACCATGCCCAGCAATGAAACATCATTGCTGAGGTTTGGTTATAAAGGAAAGACAGTGACTTTAGTCTTCCTTGCAATCTTACTTTCTCTGACTTTTCTATCTTCCTTGCTCTGACAAAGTCAAATAATAGTTGTTGTATTAAGCCGCTGTTTCTGGGTATTTTATCATGCAGCAATAGAAAACCAAAATGAACAGGAAGTTCCTAGGTTTCTCTCGACTTTGTTTCTTATCAGGCTCATCTGGAACCGAAGGAACATAAATTGTGAGCATCACTCCCCAAGTGGGCCACAGGGAATAAGTTCCCAGTAGCTATTGCCCAAGATCCCAGCACTCACCTTCCTAGACGCAAGACTGAACAGACCACAGTGCAGTACCATATCCAGCCTTCCTGAGCTAGAACCAATTGGACAAGCTGAAATACAACCAGATGAGCAGGATGATTGCATACGGCCCTCCCTCAAACAAACACAGGAGTCCAGACACAGTGTTTTGAGCCTACAGTTCCAACACCACGAGAGGCTGAGGCAGTAGAATGAGTTCAAGGCCAGTCTGAGCAACACAGGCAACATAGATAACAAGAACGTGTCTCGAAAACCAAAACAAAATAAACAATAAATGAAAACATAAACATGGAGGGGAACACTGCAGCTAGAATGCAGGAAATTAACCCAAATTGCAAAAGATAGATGAGGAACTTTCCTTTGAAGATCTGCACTAGTAAACTGTAAATACTTTACACCCTTTCAAGGGAATTAATCATGGAGTCTATGGAACAAGAAATTAAAAAGAGGGGCTGGAGCAGTGGCTCAGTGGTTACAGCTCTTGCCTGGGATGCTCAACGATGCGGGTTCAAACCCCAGCACCACGTACACAGCAAAGTGTCAGAGCAATGAAATCCATGTGAAAAACTAAATAAAAAATTGATTCCTTCTTTCTTTCTCTCTCTCTCTCTCCCCCCTCCCTCTCCTAAAAAAAGAAAATTAAAAAGGAAATAAAAAGACAACAATTATATGATGAAATTGAAGCTGGCATAATTAGAGAAAATGTTTTAAGGAGAAAGATAATGACAGAAGAGTGAAAATAAAGTTGTGATGCTGATGGCAGACCAAGGAAAGATATTTAGAACAAAAGGTGGAAAAGAGATCTTTAAAATATTCATACTGAAAAACATTGCTGAACAAAAGATTTCACCCTGTGGATCAGAGAGCTCACTGGCTGTCATGAAAAATTAAGAATGAAAAATATCACCAGGCGTGGTGGTGCTTGCCCATAATTCCAGAGACTCAGGAGGCTGAATCAGGAGGATCTCAAGTTGGAGGCCAGTCTCAGCAACTTAGGGAGAGCCTGTCTTAAAATAAAAAATAAAAAGGACTGGGGGATGTGGCTCAGTGGTAAAGCACCCCGGGTTCAATTCCACCTACCAAAAAATAAAGAAACAAAAAACTAGAAACATCGAGGTAATCATCTGAAATTAACAACAATTTACTTGGTTAAACAAAGAAGTATACAGCATCTGGGTAGTAGATAAACTGTTCACAAGGGTGAAAAATTAAAGGTTGGTTTTAAAGTTGTCAGCATTAGATGCCAACAAGAAGGGGAAGATGTGACTCTGTTTCTGTGTCTGACCAAGTTGCTGATCGCATGTTTAGGCCACAGAAAGACATCAAAGAAGCAGATCCAGGGCTGGAGTGGTGGCTCAGTGGTTTCGGCACTTGCCTGGCAAGCACGAGGACCCGGGTTCAAACCCCAGCACCATGTACAACAACTAAGTGTTGGAGCAACTAAATAAAGTTGTTTCTCTCTTTCTCTGTCTCTCTCACTGTCCCTCTCTCTTTAAAAAAAAAAAAAAAAAAAAAAAAGAAGCAGATCCATTGGGGCTTTTAAAGCCATAAAATAATAATTAAATTGAAATACATCTATTAATCAGAATTCATTTGGAGAAGCAGAACAAATGAATTGGAGAAGAGCAAGAACAAGGAGAATCCAGGCGTGAAATGGAGTTCAGGAGGATATTGTCTGGGATGGAATCGCCCGGGCCTTGGGCCTTCCTTGCAAAGCTAAACACCTTCATCTGGCTCTGGAGGCAGAGAAGCTCCAGCTGGATGCAAGTAAAGATGGAGTGGTTTCAGGGCTGGAGCTCAGTGGTTACTGCCTGGCATGTGTAAGGACCCGGGTTCAAACCCTAGCACCACATACACAACTAAGTGTTGGAGCAATGAAAACCAGATGAAAAAATAAATACAATTGATTCTTTCTCACTGTCCCTTTCTCTCTTGGAGGGGTGGTGATGGAGTAGTTGCAGGTCTCACTGCTGACTCAGCAGAAAGATGACTGGTGTTTGAGCTGAAAATGTTTCCACTTCACATCCATCCTCCAAATCTCCATACCAGTCCATACCGGAAATATACAGGAAAGGTAATTCCAGAAAATGCGGTTTAGTCCAGTCAAGCTGACACAGTACGAAGGCACCATGGTCCACCCCTTGTCAACCTGGCTTCTATATGTGTGGTTTTCAACCACACTTACTCTCCAAACACAGACAATAGTAAAGTCAGACTCTGCTTATGACCCAACTACCCTCTTGCAATGAAAACTACCCACCTTTTCCCCAGGACAGCATCAGGAACACTTTGTTGTCCTTGGACATCATCATTCATTCTTTTCCCAGCGATTCACACTCCCTCCTCGACATCATGTGACACAAATATGTACATTTAAGGTGATCCACTATTAGCACATCTTAGATGATAAAGAGATGAGGGAGGAGATGGAAATAAAACTATTTGGCTCATATCAAAATAGAGGGAGAGAGAGAGAGAATCAATTATATTTTTCCATCTGGCCTTTGTTTCTTTGACACCTAGCTGTGTATGTGGTGCTGGGGTTTGAACCTAGGTCCTTGCACATGCTAGGCAAGCACTCCAACCGCCAAGCCACCGTTCTAGCCCCACCTTTTTTTTTTTTTTTTTTTAGAAAGAGGGACAGTGAGAGAGACAGAGAAAGAGAGAAACAACTTTATCTAGTTTTTCACATGGCCTTAGTTGCTCCAACACTTAGTTGTGTACATGGTGCTGGGGTTTGAACCCAGGTCCTCATGCTTGCCAGGCAAGCTCCAGAACCGCTGAGCCACCACTCCAGCCCCTAGCCCCACTTTTTAGTATTATTAATTAGTGCATAATTACACATGTAAGTGAGATTCATTGTGGTATCTTTGTACATGGAGACAGGTTAATTTGCTAGATTTTGTTCCCCAGGACTTCCTCATGGCCTTCCCTCCTCCCTTCCTCTCCATCCCCTTCCTCTACTTTATTGGTCTCCATTCTATCATTCTATTTTCATATTTCCGATTTTTTTTTTTTTTGCAAAGGTTCTGGGCCATTAGCAGTCTAAATCAGATTTCTATCTTCCATTGACCTTAATCAGCGGATACAGGAACACTTAAAGGTGGCCCAAAGGATCTGCTTCATTCTTTCTCCTTGCCTTCACTGTATAGCAGCAAAGTGATTTCCGCTTGATAGCCAGGACAGTCGGGATCAATCACCTCCGCCAATACATTGCCTGCGATGCAGAGCCTGCTGAGGCCAGATGGCAGCTTCAAGTTCCAAACAGTTCAATGGCATTTTTCCTTGTCTCCTGGTGACAACATTTCCTCCCTTGTAAACAAGACGTCTAGACCAGCACAGCTTAAGTCGCATGGATAAAGAACAAAAATTTCCTGCTGGGTCACTTCTGGACAGGGTTAATAGGGGAGTCGCTTTCATTTTTATCCCTGGATTCCTGGGCTCATAAGTCCTGTGTGAGGGAGAAACATGGTTGCTGATTTAGAACAAACACCACTTTCTGGAAGACAATGCCCCAGCCCTGCAAGGTATCATCACCTAGTAACTGAAAATGTCCAAGAGCCATTTAACCATCTGTCAGGGCGGTTGCTTGAGGATGATAGGGAGCATGGTGAAATCGGCGAGTTCCATGTGAATAAACTCACGGCTGCACTTCATCTGCTATGAATGTGGATAAGCTCTTCTGCAAATCCAGAGGGTAATTTTGGCAGAAGCACTGTGGGCAGGGAATGCAAGTCTATGTCCAGAGCAAGTGTCAGTTCAAATAAGAAGAAAGTGTTGCCTCTTTCATAAAGAAAGAGGTCCAATGTAATCAACCTAACACCAGGTGGCTGATCTCCAAGCAACAGTGCCCTATAAGGGGCTCAGTGTTGTGACATCTGCTGGCAGATTAGGTACCCAGCCATAGCTGCAGCCAGGTCAGGCTTGGTGGGTGGAAATCCACGTTGCTGAGCCCATGGATAACCCCCATCTCTGTTGTCATGGCCACTGCTCATGAACCAAGGGAGTGGCTGGAGAAAGCTCTCTGATGTCCTCAGACTGAGTCATTTCACTTACTTTACCCTTTGGTGAGCATTCAAATGAGTCACACATATCTTCACACTCTGCCTTTCAGAGAAATCTAGCTTATATCTTCCTCGGATCACTTGTCATTAATTTTCCATTGAATTTCTTCCGAGACCTGGACTATCCAGCCAAACCAAGATTTGGCACAGACCCATTTGTTTTATTTATTTTATTTTATTTTATTTTTTTAAAGAGAGAGAGAGAGGGACTGAGAGAGGAGAGAAACTATTTAGTTTTACATGTGGCTTCCTTTGCTTCAAGACTTCATTGTGTACGTGGTGCTGGAGTTTGAACCCATGTCCTCATGCATGCCAGGCAAATGCCATAACCACCGAGCCATCATTCAAGCCTCCTTTTTATTTATTTTTACAGTGCTGGGGATGGAACTGCCAGAGGCATGTACATTCTTAGCACACGTTCTACCACTGAGCTGTACCCCCAGCCCAATGCTCTCACTTTTTGTGGTGCTGGAATTGAGTCCAGGGCCCCACATGTGGTAGGCAAGTCTACTATCTCTGAACCACATCCTCAGGTCCCAGTGCACTAACTTTGTTTTTCTTTTCTTTTTTAAGAGGAAGAGAGTAAGAGAGAGAGAGAGTTAATTTCATTTTCTCATCTGGTTTCTGTTTTTCTTCCTCTTAGTTGTGTATATGGTGCTGGGGATTAAACCCAGTGCATGCCAGGCAAGCGCTCTTCTGCTGGGTCACCACTCCAGCACTCCAGCTCTGCACTTTTTTTTTTTCAGAGAGAGAGAGAGAGAGAGAGAGAAAGAGAAAATCAGTTTTATTTACTTTTTTACGCGGTTTTTATTGCTCTGAGACTCTGTTGTGTACATGGTGATGGGGTTTGAACTCACATACTCATGCATGCTAGGCAAGTGCCATAAGTGCCGAGCCACTACTCTAGCCCCCTGTACTGATTTTTAATAGAAGAGACCCTGAGAGGTCAGGAATTTAATGTGTTATAATTCAATGTTTAAAAAAATTTTTTTTCAGGGCTGAGGACCAAACTCAGGGCCTTGCGCATGCTAGGCAAGCACTCTGCCGCTGAGCTAAATCCCCAACCCCGTGTTTTAAAATTTATTTTTGGTGACTTACTAGAAGAACTTACAAGACTCAACAGCAGATTATACTCACAGATAAATTTTTCTTTCTTTTCTTCCTCCCTTAACAGTAATGGATACATAGTAAAAGCAGGCAGGAAAACAGATATGCATTGATAAAGTCGGGGCGGGGGTCGGAATGGGTTTCTAATGTTCTTCCTCCCCAGGGCACATGGACTGCTTGCTCACAGTGAAGTTCAGAGTAAAGTTTCTGCCCAAAGAAACCTGTGGGAGGTCCAGGATGCAAAGCAACCTGTATCCAGGAATATATAACCTGCAGTAATAAACTCTGGGTTTGCTTTTCAAAATAATCCTCAAACTATAAGACAGTCTTAGAAGCTATCAAGTCCCTTGTGCAGACCTTGAGCTTCAAATTAAAATTTAAAAGTCCTGGGGAATGGAGTAGTGGCTCTGTGGTTTCAGCGCTTGCCTGGCATGTGCGAGGACCTGGGTTCGAATCCTAGTACCACATACACAATGAAGTGTCAGAGCAATGAAAGCCACATGAAAAACTAGATAAAATTGATTCTGTCTTTCTCTTTCTCATTGTCCCTCTCTCTTAAAAAAAAAAAAAAGTCCTGAGCTCATTATTTTAATTTTAGAGAAGCATGGTAATCCTTTGACTAAACAATGAGCTGTTTACAAATTTACTGTAAGGAAACAGTAAGAATGTGCATAAAGTTATAACCATCAGGATGAGTCACCGGAACACCATTTACAATAGTGACGAACTAGAAATTACTTGTGGGAAACCAGGAATTTGGTAAATAAACAATGGTAAAACCACAAAATGGAATGCTCAGCAACTATTAAAAATGTCACAGAAGAATTTATTGACATGAAAGGTGTTTAGGAATGCTGATATCTGAACACAGTAGATGGCAAAATAACATACAGCCATGATTTCATTGTTGTAAAAAATATAAATGTATACATATACATATATATAACAAAACAAGATCTGTGAGGATAGATACTGAACTGGTGACAGTGCTCATCACTGGGCAGGAGGGACACCAGTCTTTTGTTATTTGCTTAACTGTATTTCACACCTCTTTTACAAACCACATCATTGCTTTTGTAATTAGAAAAAAGTCAATCTATAATAATCCTTCATTGTGATGAAAACAAATCCATTTAAAAAAAATTAGGTCTTTTTAAGAAGCAGAAATGATTTCCCAAGCTGCCATGAGGCCATGCATGATTGTGTCCACTATGGCAGCTGGTAGTGGCCTTCATAATCCCAGCCTGAGTTGATTCAGGGAGGAACAGAGCTGTCTCCAGTTCCACGGTCCTCTGTTCTGCTCCTGGGCCTCCAGGCCAGGCCAGCTCATCCTACTCCTGCTGTGTCACAAGTTTCATCATCTTCAGAGCCATGTCCCCTTGGTCAGAAGGAACCTAGAACCAAGCAGGAGACAATTTAGTGTTCCTAGTGCTATTCCTGGGCTAGAGTTAGGGGTGACATCCTGAACCCTTGCTCCCAGAAGGGAGCTATCCCTGTGACAGCAACCGGTA
This sequence comes from Aplodontia rufa, assembly GCA_004027875.1. Taxonomy (NCBI): domain Eukaryota; kingdom Metazoa; phylum Chordata; class Mammalia; order Rodentia; family Aplodontiidae; genus Aplodontia; species Aplodontia rufa. The sequence goes on along the minus strand of PVKS010036422.1, from coordinate 9,423 downwards.
AGGACAGTTGCACCTTAGTGCATCCCATAAAGAGAGTCCCTTTTGGAAATGACCTCCATGCTGGATGAAAGTTCTTCTGGGCTCCCTCTGTGTTGAGTGACAGGAGCCTGGAGAAGTCAGCATAGCAAAGATCTTTTATTCCATTTGGACTGATCTGTTCCTTTCTTTTTTCCTCCTAGTGCTGGGATGGAGCCCAGGACCTCATGCATGCTCAAAAGAGACCTATTACGGAGCTATATCCCAAGGCCTTAACTGATTTCTCTACAGAGGCTATGCTATTGGAACTCTGCCTGTTCAAGGAAGGAGGGTACCAAACATTTTAAAGAATTCCTGTGCAGAAGGGATTCCCGATTGCAAAGGAGTGCGGAAGAGGCTGGGAAGGATGCTAAAAGGAGAGCCGCAAACAAATACAAGCATACAAGGCCCTTGACTTGGATGGCATCTGGAGCTTTGCACTGTTTCTTTTGTTTTCCCTCAGATTTTTAGAATAAAATATAACCTCAGTGACTCAGGAGGTGAGACACGAGGATTATAAGTTCAAGGTCAATTTAGTGAGACTCTGTCCCAAAATAAAAAACGAAAAGGGTTAGTAGTGTAGCTTAGTGGTAGAGCATCCCTGGATTCAATTCACCCTCCCTGCCAAAACAACAACAACAAAAAACCCAAAACAAACAACTCTTTCCCATACCACCAAAAGAGGAAGGGCCAGGGACCTCTTCTACAAAGAGAGAGGCAGAGCAGCTGCTCTTCTGGGTCTGAAGTCCTCATTCCATGATTCTTGCTGACGCATTTCTGTCCTGAAATCCCCCTATCCATCAACAGACTCCGGGAGGCAAGGCGTTTCATCAACTAAAGGGGAAATTATAGGGGATGGCAACAACAGTCTATAAGGGCTATTTTAAGCCTGTCCCCAGTGGGTCTGTTGTTCTGTATGTGACAAAGAGGAAATAGGTCTGCACTCTGGCACTTTGAAGCAAAAAGTTAGCTTATGGTAATAGCGTTCTGCTCTAAGACTTCCTGCTAGCTCTACCCCAGCCAGTATGAAGGTGCCCAGACACAGAGCCACAGATAATGGCTCCTACCTATGCTCTACCCCTCAGCTACACCACCAGCCCTTTTCATTTTTTATTTTGGGACACAGCCTTGCTAAATTGCCCAGACTCTTGAGTCACTGAGAATATATACATACATATGTACACACACACATATATACACATTATATGTATCTATATATATACGTATTATATTTATACA
>PVKS010036421.1:0-19376 GCA_004027875.1 Aplodontia rufa | reverse complement strand
TCGACCCTTAGATCTCTGGGTTAAGCTGATTTTACTCATTATGATCTCTTCCATAACCATCCATTTACCCTCGAAGGCTGCCCAGCACATTTTTTTAAGAGAGAGCGAACCAATTTTATTTAGTTTTTCATGTGGCTTCATTGCTCCAAGACTCCATTGCATACCTGGTGCTGGGACTTGAACTTGGGTTCACACGCATGCCAGGCAAGCACCATAACCTCTGAGCCACCTCTCCAGTCCCTCCCCCGCACTTTTTATTTTGAGACAAGGTCTCACTAAGTTGCTTAGGGCCTTGCTAAACAGCCAAAGCTGTTCTCCAACTTATAATCCTCCTACTTCAGCCTCCCCAGTCGCTAGGATATTTTAACTTTACTGAGCCCTGAGGACCAGGTAGGGGAAGTAGTTCTCGGTTACCTGCACTCCCACTCATTGAAGCAGCAAACTTGTAGAATAGTAAGTCACACCACAAATCTAAGACAGAGCCAGGCATGGTAGCACATGCCTGTAATCCCAGTGACCCAGAAGGCTAAAACAGGAGGATCATAAGTTTGAGGCCAGCCTCTGCAACTTCACCAGACCCTAAGCAACTTAATAGTCTCAAAATAAAAAATAAAAAGGGCTGGTGGTGTGGTTCAGTGGTGAAAAGTTCCTGGATTCAACCCCCAATACCAAAAAACAAAAAGGATTTAGGACCAAGAAAAGAGATAGTTTCAGATTCCAGGTCCAGTGCTTCACTAGCTGTGTGACCATGGTCACATGCATAAACATCTCTAAGCCTCAGTTTCCACACAACATATGGACAGAATGTCTTGCTACCTTCTATTAAAGGTCTGCAGAGTGGCTAGCCGAGAGTGGGCACAAGGTGAGCTGAGTAATGTTAGCCATACCCAGCATCATCATGTGTCATTCTTATGATTCTTCTTGACCTACACGCAGCGCCACGCCAGACAGTGGGAAAGAAAGACAAATGAAGGGCTGCCTCATGGAGCTCACACACGGTCCACCCTGGGAGACCTGGAAACAATCACCTAATAGTCACTCTCACCATCTGCCACAATTTCTCTAACCCCTTATATTCAGAAAGGTCTAGAACCATGCCTTCAGACCAATGAATTGAAGCTAAACAGCTTTTACTCAATATATTCTTCAAACCTCTACAAACCTCAGACTTGTGAGATAAGAACTTTACCACTGCCCTCTTCTACTGTTTTTTTTTTTGTTTTTTTGTTTGTTTTATTTGGTACTAGGGACTGAACCCAGGGGTGCTTTACCACTGAGTACGTCCCCAGTCCTTTTTATTTATACTTTAAGGCAGTCTCACAAAGTTGCTGAGGCTGGCCTCAAACTTGTGATCCTTTTGCTTCTGCCCCAGCCTCCCAAGCTGCTGGAATTATAGGTGTGCACCACCATATCTGACTCTACACAGCTGCTTCTTTTTCTTCTTTATTTTTTTTTTAAGAGAGGGAGAAAGAAAAATCAGTTTTATTTAGTTTTTCATGTGGCTTTGTTGCTCCAACGCTTCACTGTGTACATGGTGCTGGGGTTCAAACCCACTTCCTTGTGCATACCAGGCAAGCACCATAACCTCCGAGCCACCACTCCAGCCCCTCCACGTAGCTTTTTTTTTTTTTTAAAGAGAGAGAAGGACAGTGGGAAAAACAGAGATAAGATCAATTTTCAATTTTTATTGAGTTTTCCACAAGGCTTTCATTGCTCTGACACTTAGTTGTGTACATGGGTGCTGGGGTTTGAACCCATGTACTTGGGCATGCCAGGCAAGCACCATAACCACTGAGCCACTGCTCCAGTCCTTCTACATAACTTCTTAATGAGGGTCTTCTCTCATTTTTATCTTACTTCTCCCAAACTTTTATTATTTTTTCTCCAAGGGATGAATTATACATAATAAAATGGAAATCCTAAGAAACTCATTCTCTTGGATTAAAAATATTATTAAAAATAGGAACACCCAGGTGAGGTGGTATATGCCTGTAATTCCAGTGATTTAGAAGGCTGAGACAGGAGGAATTGGGAGTTCAAAGCCAGCCTCAGCCACTTAGCAAGGCCCTAAGCAACTTAACAAGACCGTGTCTCAAAATAAAAAATCAAAAGGGCTGGAGATGGAGCTTGGTGGTAAAGGGCCTCTGAGTTCAATCCCCAGTACCAAAAATAAAAAATAAAAATAAGAACAGCAGATTTAGGACACTCTCTTCCCTGAGTACAAATGAACATATCCACAATGCCATTAAACCTAGGCAGCTTCTAAAATTCTGATATTAATGGCCAACATTGCTGGCTCTCGGAATTGTTAATCATGTTAGAGAATGAATCATTCACTAAAGAGATCAGGGCTGGTATTCTGACACTAATTCCCAAGATGCAGAATACAAAGCTGAATCATCTCTGCCATTTCTAAGTGACTGCGACAGTGAGCTTAGACTACTCAGTTTTGACAAGACTGAACTTTTCAATTCTTTACCTTAAGCATCAAGATAACAATGCTACTCATTTCTTGCAGTTTACCTAGAAACAAACAAAAAAAAGGAAAATATTTAAAAAATTTTTCCACATCTACATGCTCCAGATTTTTGTAGAAGCCTTTATGACTGTTACTTTGATGTATATGCCAAACAGGATCAACCCGTGAAAGGCAGCATTGCTAATGAACACAAGGAACTTTATGTAATTGTAATAGCCAGTTTGTCTAGTTTTATGGGTGTGTATACATTTAATTTTGAGTTGAGCAATATCCAATTTGGCAATGAGATAGACTAGTATGAGTCTTTCTGCTTGTTTGTTTTAATTACTAACAACCAGAGAATAACTATTCATGGCAGCCAAAAGAATTGAAATCAGAAATGAACTCTCCCACCTGGAGATGATTGTTTCTTCAAGAGTTGCATTCAATAGTCAAGGGGGGATAGAGATATGAATAGAGAGGTGTGATAAACAAAGAGAACATATATAAATAGATGTTTCTTTCTTTCTTTTTTTTTTTTTAGAAATGAAGCAGTATTCTTTCTAAGCTGTACAAGGGGTTTCAATAATGATCATCAATCGTTCACTAATATTTATTGTGTGCTTTTGGTCCCAGCCTGTTCTGAATGCTGGAGACTTCAGGGTGAACAAGTAGATGAAATATTTCCCTCAAAAAGCTATGTTTTGGGGCTGGAGCCGTGGCTCAGTGATTAAGGCGCTTACCCAGCATGCTCAAGGATGTGGGTTCAAACCCCAGCACCACGTACACAACTAAGTGTCGGAGCAATGAAGTCCACATGAAAAACTAAATAAAATTAATTCTCTCTCTCTCTCTCTCTCTCTTTCACTGTCCCTCTTTCTTAAAAAAAAAAAAAACAAACTTATGCTTTACTGAGTAACACACAAGGAAGAGATAGACAATTAAAATTAACATAAGTTCACATAGTGGCTGAGATAGCTAGATAGCCAGTAAGAGATGGATCTCTGAGGAGCTGATGTTTGAAGAGAGATCTGAATGGCCTTGGGTGGGGAGAGGGGACAGCCACGCTGGAATCTGGAAGAACATTCCAAGCAGAGACAACAGCAAGGGGAAAACTCCTGAGGCAGTAATAGGCTGTCAGTGTTCAAGGAATAGCATGGGACCAGTGAGGATGCTACCTAGGGCACAAGAGAGAGGGGCAGGAAAGATCAGAGGCCTCAGCAGGGGTGGGATCATTCAGGGCCTCCTGGGGAAAGGCGTTTATATTTTAATCTAAGTGTCATGGGAGCCATGAACGTTTTATGAAGGTGAGTGTCAAGATCTAACTTCTGTTTTTATGACATTATTCTGGCTGGTTTGTGGTGTACCGATTATCAAGAACAAAAGCCATGAGCCTGGATAAAAGGCTATGGAAGGAGCCAGAGATAATGGTGGCTGGACCTGCATGTTTTACAAGGAACACTATAAAAACATCAGATCTAAGAATTTAAATACTGAGCTGGGTGTGGTGGCACATGTCTGTAATCCCAGATGCTCGGGAGGTTGAGGCATGAAGATCTCAAGTTCAAAGCCAACCCCAGCAATTCAGTGAGGCCCTAAGCAACTTGGCAAGACCCTATCTCAAAATAAAAAAGTAAAAGAGGGCTGGGGGTGTGGTTCCCTGGTTAAGTACCCCTGGGCTCAATCCCCAGTACCAAAAAAAATTTTTTAAAATATTGAGCCAATAAGATATTCAGTAGATCGTTTGAGGGTAATCACTTTCCTTAAAACTGCATTCATTAATGGCTATATCTACCACACCTAAAGAGATGCTCAAAAATGCTTGTCGGGTGAACCAACTGATTGAAGAGTCAGAAAGCATAAATCCTAGGTCCACATACTCATCTCTCCAGCAGTTCTTGGCCATGGTCTTACTTTGAAACACGTGGTGGGCAAGAAGATAATAATGAGACTCAATACCCTGCCACATTCTCAATCTGGGGTCATGGTGAGAAAGTTTTGAAGAGGCCTAGCTGAGTAGATATGGAGGTGTATATAAGTGAAATAAAAGTCATTCTCCTTGCTGAGCCCCAACTTTTACTTAGATTTTATTTAATAGGTTCCCCATTGTCTGCTGAATAGAATTCACTCTCCTTGGTCTGGGCTTTTATAGTTTTCCATAGTCTATACCCACTGCCATCCAATCAAACTGTCTTGCTCATTATTGAAGTCTTATCATTCTTTTCCAGCTTCCGTATGTTTGCCAATGCTGGGAATATCCAGTTCTACCATTAATACTTCTCCTTCACAAGATACTAGTCCATCTCTATAACTTTGTCCTTAACAGCCTCCCTTCATCTCACACCTCTCTACCAAGACCAAACTCTAAGATCTGACACCCTACAAAGTATAGGGCCAATCTGCCCACCTGCCAGTAGTCTTGCAATATGTGTGCTCTCGGGGCAAAAAGGAGTCATGCACAAGCCATTGGCTAATCAATATCATCCTGTTTGCTTCACTAAAATATACTTCTTCATGTAAAAATTGGAATGAAATGATTTATAAGAATAACCATAAATCAGTGTTCCTAGCCTTTCTGAAATCCTAGGTTTTAGAGTAAGTCCACACATACAAGTCTAGGCCAAGCCACTTCTTTCCAACACAACAGACACCTTTATGAATTCTAAAGACACTTGACCTCAGTCTCCTCATTTAAAAAAATAAGGATAATTATAACCTACCTCTCAGGGTTGTTTTGCAGATTAAGTTAGTTAACACAAGCAACAGTGACTGGTCTGTGTGTTTGATGTGATCATTCACGGACTTGGGATGTATCTCAGTGTAGAGCACTTGCCTAGCATGCCTCAGGACCTGGGTTCAATCCCTAATACAAGAAAAAAAATGAAAAAAGACTGCCATCCACATTAGGTCTCTGAGAGAAGAGGAAGTCATCTGACTGAGGACTCAATGGTTGATATAGATGAACAGGCATCTGTTTGATAATCAAATGTTGTCCAGCCCCAGAGAAGGGTGGAAACCACCTAAATTTTGTCTTCATCTCTACACCATCTTAACCCCAAGCCTCTGATGGACTAAGACTCACACGAGCCTTGAACCTAATTATATTCCCGGGAGCCCAAATGCCCACCCTACCTAGAGCTACTGATGTATAAATAGGCACTGCTAATGGGCATCCCCAGTGACTCAAAAAACATGCACACATACACACAACACACACACACTCTCAATCAAAGCGGGTCAGGGAAGATCAAAGGGAGCAGCCTGTGCTCTATGGCTTTTATAGTGAATGGTTCTCATAGGCCTACAGGACTCTGCACGGGAGACCCACAGCCAGCAGAATCCCACCCCGCTCTCCCTTCCTGGCATCTTATTGCCAGGATTTCCATCCTCCACCATCCTGTTTCCATACTCTGGAATCCTATACTCCTTTCAGGAGATATATTTAGGGTAACAGATATATCCCCACATATGAATCCTTCATACTCTCTGGCAACAGGAAGTGTCTCTAATGGACCTAGACCACCTTCCCTGCAGGGAGTCGGTACTGTCTGATTCGTTCTTTTACTTTTCCACTTAATCTACTCTCTCACTTCAGACTCTGATATTTCTGCACCCCCATTCCTAAAAGTCTATGCTTCAAATACCTGGTATTCAGATGATGACCATGATGGTGATGATGGTGCTGATGACTATAATAATGATGGTACTAAACACTTACCATGAGCCAAAGACTATGCTCAGGAACTTATAACTCCTCACGGCAACCCAATGAGTAAGGTATTATTATCATCCTCAACCTCATGAGGAAACAGAGGCTTAACGAGCTTATGCAACTCGATGAAGTCAGAGTGAGGAAGTGATGGAATAAGAACTTCCATCTAGAATAATCTATCTCCAGAGCCGTAACCTCAACCACCTTGATCTACTTTCTCCCTTTTTTCACTCATATCTTCACCCCAGCCTACCTCTGACCCTTCAATTTTGCATGTCCCTCAGTCTGGGCACATTTGCCACAACCAATACATTTTCTTGAACCTAATCAGAAAGAAAAACTGACCTGACTTTTTCATTGGGGAAGATGGACCCGACAATGAAACAGCATAAGAAGTCGAGATCGAACCCGTAATTCCAGTGACTCAGAAGGTTGAGGCAGGAAGATCACAAGTTCAAGGACAGCCTCAGCAACTTAGACTCTGTCTGAAATTTTTTAAATGAGGAAGGGGTACGTAGCTCAGTGACAAAGCACCCGGAGGGTGATAATAGTGATAATAATTACAATGATGATGCTAAACATTAAATATGAGCAGAAAGTTAGAAAGCGTCCTGGACTTTGAGGACACCCCTGAACCTCTGCTCACCCACTTGCATGTGAGATAATTAAATGTCTTTATTGTTTAAGCCAGCTAGTCAGCATACTTGCTGCCCAAAGCATTCCATACTGAGATAATAGTAACAATAAATGGTTTGCATTACATATTTTGGATCCAATCATTCTAAGAAATCCTTTGCTAGCTTCTAAATATACCCAGATAACACCTCCAGGAATGGTCACATGGGTTCTGGGTAGGAGGAGCCTGATATCTTTTCCGTAATGACTCCAGTGCCACAGGAGGACAGGTCCTGGTCATTATTCCACACTGAATAACATCTTAACAAAGTTCAGTTTTATCAAACTGTTTATGATACCCTGATGAAGCAAAATAGAAGTTCAAACAAAAATGGTCACTCCTATCAATTTAAGCCAGATAATATCACAGAGCTGGGAGTGTGATAACATAATACCTAGGAGGCAGAATCCGAAACCTGGCCTATCAACCCCATCTTGTTGCCTTGACATATTATTGAAGCCCTCCAGCCATCATAGCTGCGTTTGTGAAACACAGAGGGAACCAGGCAGCCTCTTGATGCACAAGCGCATGGAGAACACTTCAGTTCTTTGACTCTATCTATTTTCCCTCTTTAAGATGAGACCATGTGATTCAGGGGTCTGTAAACTCTCCTTTTTCCTGTAAAGAACCAGAAAATACAACCTTATACCTCTGCTGTCTGGATGCACTGAGTGCAAAGGTAAATATTTCTTAGCAAATTATATGGTAAGAATTACAGCAGAAGGATCTGCTGACAGCATACATCATTATCCAAAGTTCAGCAAAATCATAAGACAGAGTCACTGTTTATTTAGTGTTCTTGGTGATACAAGGCAGCCCAGGACTTCAGCTGCTCTCTTTCAAGGGACCCACAGAGGGGACCCATCTGAGGGAAATGCAACACAACTAAAATCAAATCTGCCCAAGGGTCAACTTATCAAGCTAATTTTCCTGCTAACCTCTGCCATGTTAGCCATCGTCTTCCATTCTAAATATACCTAGCCATCCCCTGTGCCAAAGGAAATTGATTTCATTTCATTTTTCCTCTTTGGCCATTGCCCGCTGCTTTCCAAGGTGATATAACTAAATCACCAATATATTAATCCCATGTCATTATGTCAAAGGGAGAATTCTGACCTCCCAGAGATTATTAAACCAAGAAAAAATTTAAAAGATGAGATTTACCTAAATATTCAACACAGGAGAATAAAAATTCCTGAAATCCTGTTGTTCAATTCTTCCTTTATACAGCCTAACACATTTCCACACACACACCGCACAACTTGTCAAATTGGGGACTGAACTCAGGGCCACTTTACCACTAAGCTATACCCAAGCCCTTTTTAGTTTTTATTTTAATACGTGGGCTCACTAAGTTGCTGAGCCTTGTGATCCTCCTGCCTCAGACTCCTGAGTGGCAGGAATCACAGTAGGCACCACCATGCTGGGCCACATTTCAGTTTTCTAAGCAGCTATTAAAGACCTTCTATGTTCAAAGTGGTACCTAGGCCCTGTAGGAGCTGCAGATGACAATATATGTTCTCTGCCCTCAAGAAATTTGCATTTTACTGGGGCGGTTTCATAAACATTTCTAATATACGGCAAACCAAAAGGCAGCATAGAAACTAGGAAGAAGGGGTTAATTTCTATTTAAAGAATCTGAAAAGGCTTCAGGGAAGAATCAAAACCTAGAAATAGACAACGGCTCTTATTTCTGTTCTATTCTGTAATGCCTTCTCTAGTTTCTGAAGCATCAAACTGCCCAGAACATAATTTAGATCAAGAAGCAAACTACTGAATTGGATTTTGAATGAGCTGGCTGGGATGTTCAAGGCCATGGCCAGATGAATGCCTAAGGAGGTGGATCCTGCCTTCCTTACTACGGCTGCTTTCTTGCCTTCACTTGGCAAAGGTAAGGAGCGAGAGAAAACAGAGAACTCCAAGCCAGAAGCACCAAGACAAGAACAAAGCCAGAGAGTGCTTCTGCCAAGCTCAGAGCCATGTCCTTCTGCTCCAATCCCTCCTCCTTATCCCTCTAGCCAGAGAAATCGGAAACTGAGTTCCCAAAGATCTCCTCTCCCCAGCAGTGCCTTCCCCTGCCAGACCCTTCCCCGCCAACTCACACCTCCTCCCCTTCCCCATTTACTTCCTAGCCAATATTCTGGCTTTTGCTTCTGATATGCTTCCTCCCAATAGCTCTAAGTGTCTCTTTTGATTTCACAAAAAAAAAAAAAAAAAAAAAAAGAACATCAGGTTATAAATGGTGCTGTCTGACGCTCAGGCGAGCAGCCGAGGAGCTATAAAGATCTGTTTAGAATCATGACCACTTAGCAGGCACGCGGCCACTGAGACTTTATGACCATTAATTAGTTTATCCTCCCTGAATCCCTCTAAGGCATCTCTTATTATCTCCATTTGACAAATAGAGCAAAACTAAAATGCAAAGAAATTGACTAATTGACTGAGTTGCACTGAGGGGAGGAAGATGGAGGCAGACTATTAAAAGCAAGTCCCATCATGAAACCTAAAGATTCTGAATGCACGCATGGCTTTCCGCAACATGCTAGCAGTCAAGAGTTTTGAATCTGGAAGGAGATTCACGGGGATTCTCTCATTTACTGGCCCCCATTTTCCAAACCAGAAAATTAGTGTCTACAAAGATCGGGGACTTGCTCCAGGTCATACTGGGGTGAAGAGAAGGTAAGACTCCAGCCCAGGTACCCTGGCCCCAGATGTTGAAGACACCTAGAGTCAGAGCCAGTCTCCATCACGCCGAGCTGGAAATGAAAATCTAAGGTGAGAAAGATGGATCAGGGAGCATCACACTCCCTTAGGACAAGGACCACAGGCGTTTCTTTACCTTTGCATCACCCACAGACCCCATTATCATTTAACACTTGCTGGAAAGAAGGAAGGGAAGGGAGGAGGGAGGGAGGGAGAGAGAAAGGCCACATTGTACTATTGAAATTATATACTATCACATCGCAGACTATTCTAAAATGTAGTGGATTAAAACAACAATTTATTATTTCTCACAGTTCCAAAGTTGGGGGTAGAGAGGAGAGGTCTGCTCTGTGTTGTGATGAGCAGAACCCCCGGGGATGGCTGGGTCAGCCAAAATGGCCCCATTCACATGGCTCCTATGGCCAGCAGGAGTCAGCTAGGGATCTCAGTGGGACCTCAGTTCTCCACGGGCCTTTCCATGTAACTACTTGGCATCTTTAGAGTTGGCAGCTGGGTTCTAGAAAAGAACCATCGGAGAGAACATACGCAAGAATGAGAAAGCTTGCATTATGTCTGCTAATGTCATTGGCCAAAGCTAGTTGAGTTACCAGGCCTAAACCAGTCGGAGGAAGTACTCAAGGGCTTAAAGAGCAGGAGGTATGTTTCACAGGGAGTGGGGATGCTAAACAAGTCTATCACACCTTCTGACTGAGTTAAGGGCTCTCCATTGCCCATTAATACCACACACAGCCAGGGGCAGTGGCACAAAAGCTGTAACCCCAGCAACTTGGGAAGCTGAGGAAGGAGGATCTCAAGTTCAAAGCCAGCCTCAGCAACTTAGCAAGGCCCTGAGTAACTTAGCAAGACCCTGTCTCAAAATAAAATATAAAAAAAGGGCTGGGAATGTGGCTCTGTGGTTAAGCACCCCTGGGGTCAATCCCCAGTTTTAAAAAAAATTAGATAAACAGTAAATAAATATCACATCTAGATTTTTTTTTTCAGGGCTGATGACCAAACTCGGGTCCTTGCATGTGCTAGGCAAACATCTAGATTTTTTAAAAGTGAGGTTCAAATCTGATCCAATCTCATCACTTACTTTTCCACATGAGTTCCTTGCTCTGGATCTCCTGGACTTAAAATCCCAGAAGACTCTAATTGGAAAGAATCCTGCAGTTTCACCCATGCTTTTACACACTTCCACGTGAGTGTGCGTACACACATGCAGACACCCCAGTGTCAGTCCAGCACTTTTCTTAATCCCTTCTTCTGAATCCTTTAAGATTTAGCCTTCTGCTGGGCATGGTGGCACATACCTGTAATCCCAGCAAGCTGAGAGGCTGAGGCAGGAGGATCACCAGTTCAAAGACAAACTCAGCAACTTAGCAAGGCCCTAAGCGACTTAGTAATACCCTGTCTCTGAATAAAATATAAGAAGGGCTGGTGATGTGGCTCGGTGATTAAGCACCCCTGGGGTCAATCCTTAGTAACAAAAAAAAAAAAAAAAAAGACTCAGGCTTCTGCCTCCTTGACCAGTTCTGAATCCCAAACCTGTAACTACCCTACTCTTTAAAGAGACTTTGCTGTTCAGGCTCTTCTGACTTCACACAAAAAATACATTTGCACTCAGGGAATAAAACAGGGAAATGAAGAGTCACGGAAAGGCTTGTGACATAGCTTGGGCTCTGGAAACAAAGGATTCTACAATTGAATGCTGGCTCTGTCACTTCCCGGTGGAATAGCTGTACCAACGTTTTATTCTTATTCCTCTGAGGCTCAGTTTCCTGAACCCTACATTAGTAGCCACTTCAAATGATGCCATAACAAAGGTCAAGTCTTCGACATCCTTTGGTCTACCACAAGGTGAGTCCCCAATACATGGGAGCTGTCAGCCTGAGACTCCATGGTGGAGGTGAGGATATGTGAAGAGTCCGCAGCAGGCTCTCCACGGAGACAACTAGCTGTCCATGCAAACAGACCTAAAAATAAGAGTGTGTGCGTGAGTGTGTGCGTGTGTGTGTGTGTGTGTGTGTGTCAGGGAACAGGATTGATTGATTCAATAAGGGAAAATCCAGGTGGATAAAGAGCTGAGGTAGAGTTCAAATGATCTTATCAAAACTAAGGCTGGGGGCAGGAGCAGTTGCTTAGTGGTTAGAGCACTTGCCTGGCATGCACAAGGACCAGAGTTCGAACCCCAGTACCACATACACAGCCAAGTGTCAGAGAAACAAAGGCCAGATGAAAAAGTAAATAAAGTTGATTGTCTCTTTCATCTCTCTCTTTTAAAAAAAAAATTCAGACTGTTTGTTTTGTTTTCTGTCATTCTGGTTTCTTTTGGGGGGAGGGAAGGAGCAGGTACCAGAGATTGAACTCAGAGGTATTTAACCACTGAGCCACATGCCCAGAAAACTGTTCCCCTGACCTTTCATTTTTAATTTTGAGGCAGGGTCTAGCTAAGTTGCATAGGCCTCATGAAGTACCTGAGGTTAGCTTTGAATTTGTGATCCTCCGGCCTCAGCCTCCCCAGTCTCTGGGATTACAGGCATGTACCACAGCATCCGGCTTTACAGCAATATTTCTTTTTCTAAAAATAAAAAACAAAGATAGAGGGACAGTGAATGAGATATAGAAAGACAGAATCAATTTTACTTAGTTTTTCATGTGGCTTTCGTTGCTCTGACACTTTGTTGCGTACATGGTGCTGAGGTTTGAACCCGTGTACTTGCGCATGCCAGGTAAGCGCTGTAACCACCAGGTCACCCTCCAGCCCCTACAGTAATATTTGTAATGGTAAAAACTTAGAAATTGCCCACAAAACAACAAAATCAATCATAGAATGCCTGTCTATATCATTGAATATGTATATGCACATTGAATATATACACGCACACTTAGAAATATGGGGAAAGTGATTTTCGATGAAACTTGAATGACATAGAATAATAGATAATAATATATTAAAGGGAAGAAGCCAAAATACAGACTCACTACACACATATTACAATCCTTAAATGTTAGAAATAAACAAAAAGTGTTTCAAGAGTCATAGGTAACCCAGCCCTGCTGAACTAGAGAGGCCAAGAAAAGAAGCGCCCCTGAGAGAACACAGGCCCTTATTAGTTAATCACCACAGAAACAAACAGTCCGTTGAGAATCAGTCCATTTTCTTCCACCCATCTATATTTTTAACATTGTCAGAGGCAAAGAAAACATCTAAAACATGCCCAAAGCATGTGTCTGCTGATTTTTTCCCTCATCTTGCAGGAGAAAATTCATGGAAGATATTAAAATTCCTATCTCAGCAACAGCCCTCAAGTTTATTTTTATGATGTTGTTGTTAAGTTTTGGTATTGGGGGACTGAGCCCAAGGACCCTTAATCACTGAGTCACACACCCAGCCCTTTGAATTTATTATTTATTTATTTATTTATTTATTTATTTTGAGACAGAGTCTCTGTAAGCTGTTGAGGGCCTTGTTAAGTGGCTGAGGCTGCCCTCAAACTTACCATTCTCCTACCTCCACCTCCCAAATTGCTGGGATTACAGGCCTGCGCCACAGCACCCGGCTCCTTGGGTTATATCTTTAATTTTAAATGTGTACATGTGTGTGGTGAGCACCTAAGATTCACTCTCTTAGCAAATTCCAAGTATACAATAGAATATTACTATCTGTAGTCACCATACTTCTCATTAGATCTCCAGAGTTCAGAGGCTTTATAAAATGCGAAAATTATTATATCAAAACATCAAATTGTGTGCCTTAAATACATATAATTTGTATTTGTCAATTAAACCTCAATAAAGCTGAAAAAGTAAAAATCATATGCCATTCTACAGGAAAGTTCAATACCATTCATTAATATATGAGACAGTAAAAATATGGAAAGGTTAATATAAGCCAGGCACTGTGACCCTGTAATCCCAGCAACTCAGGAGGCTGAGGCAGGAGGATTGTGAGTTCAAAGCCAGCCTCAGCAACTTATCGAGGCCCTAAGCAACTTAGTAAGACTGTCTCAAAATAAAAAGATCTGGAGATGTGGCTCAGTGGTTAAGTGCCCCTGTGTTCAATCCTCAGTAAAGAAAGAAAGAGAGAGGGGCAGGGAGGGAGGGAAGGAAGACAGAAGGAAGGAAGGAGGGAGGGACGGTGGAAGGTTGGGAGGAAGGGAGGAAGGAACTGGGCAGACAGGCAGCCTAATATAGAATTGAGGTTGCTCCTAGACCTGAGCTCCCTTTCCTTCTGATTCTGTCTCACACTCACACTTAGAAGTTTCCTTTCTTTTATTATTTATTCACTGATGGAGAAATTGTATATGATTCTCTCTTTCTCTTAAGAATAAAAAAGAATCCTACACACTTATTAGACCTAATTTCATTTTGGTCATTCTGTCCTGGACATGTCCCTTGCTTTTAATTTCTTAGCCCTTCTAGGCACTCAGGATCAACCTGGATGCAGGATCAAACTCCCCCAGGATCTATGCCATCCTATCTTTTCTGTCCCCTGTCAAAGTGAAAAACAAAAATCTCCAAATGTGGCAGGTGTCAGTGCTCATGGGCCAATGAGGAAGGGCTTTCCAGGATGGATGGGGTGGGCAATCATTCGTTTTCTGGCCACAGTGCTTTTGTAACAATGGCACTGTAAGCTGGGCACAGTGGTGCACACCGGTAATCCCAGTGGCTCAAGAGGCTGTCAAGTAGATTGCAAGTTCAAGATCGGCTTCAGCAATTTAGCGAGACTCTGCCTCAAAATGAAAAATAAAAAGGGCTGGGGATGTGGCTCAGTAGTTAACCCCTGGGTTCAATCCCTAGTACCAAATAATAATAATAATAGTGGCACTCTAAAAAGCAAGACTTGGCCTCTTCTCTCCTCTGTTTGTGGAAGCCCAAGGGATAGTTTTTATGGTAAATATTTTTATTAAGAAATTTAGTTATTGTACAATCAAAAATGCATCTAAGGTAACAATGTGGTATGCATATATTAAATCAGATTTACCCCCGTAGATCCCTCCCTATCCTCCCTCGCTTTCCCCTCCCCAACTGCTCCCTCCGCACTCCTGCCTAATACCTTTCTATGAATGCCCTAGATTCTGTGTTACTATGACTTTGCTGGGTCTAATACATGAGGTTGACCACCTTTCACACAGGCCTGTGTTTAGCTCCAGCCTCCACAAATGAGTGAAAACATTCGACCCTTGATTCTCTGGGTTATGCTGACTTCACTCAGCATGATTTCTTCCATCACCATCCATTTACCTTTGAAGGCTGTCATATCATTGTTTCTAATTGCTTAGTGGAACTCCATGATATATACATATCACAGTTTTTGGATCCATTCATGCAGTCCAGTGAGGGGCATCTGGGTTGGTTCCATAATTTAGTTATTATAAATTGAGCTGCTGTGAACATAGATTTTGCTGTGTCGCTATAATGTGCTGATTCTAATTCCACTGGGAAAATAGCCAGAAGATAGACAGTTGGATCACATGGTGGGTCCATCTCTAATTTTATTGAGGATTCTCCACACTGCTTTCCAGAGGGGCTGTACCAGTCTGCAGTTCCACCAACAGTGTGCTAGTGTTTTAAACCAAGCAAAGAAGAGATGACCTCATCTTGAAGAGTATGTTATCTTAGACTCCTTCCAGCCATCAGGTCTCCTTTTAGATATTTCTTGAATCTCTGGGGTTTTTTAGTTTGTTTCTTTTCCCCAGAAATTCCTTAGGTAAATTTCTTCACAAAAACCCTAAATTCATCCATGCCTGATAGCCAACTGTCAATCTCATCTAACTCAATATCAAAAACAACCTTCTGGGGCTGGAGCGGTGGCTCATTGGTTTCGGCACTTACCTGGCAAGCACGAGGACCTGGGTTCAAACCCCAGCACCACGTACACAAATAAGTGCTGGAGCAACTAAGGCCATGTGAAAAACTAAATAAAGTTGTTTCTCTCTTTCTCTGTCTCTCACTGTCCCTCTCTCTTTAAAAAAAAAAAAAAAAAAGAACAACCTTCTTTCTTTGGTTGAATTGCCATGTTTTTCATCCTCCAGGGGTGATAATTCAATAGGTTTTCTAGACCAGACGTGCTGGGACAGGGGCTGGAGCAGTTGCTCAGCAGTTATAGTGCTTGTCTGGCATGTGCAAGGACCCAGATTTGAACCCCAGCACCACATATACAACTAAGTGTCAGAGCAACAAAACTAAATGAAAAGGTAAATAAAATTGATTCTCTTTCTCTCTCTCTTTAAAAAAAATAAAAAGAAGAAGAAGCAGAAGCAGAAGCAGCAGCAGCAGCTATATGCATAATCCAGGAGCAAACAGAGATTGGATCACTACCCATATGCTCTAACACAGAGCCATGCCCATAACAGATGCTCAGGAAACATGCCTTCACTGATTGGTTCTGTCTATGTATATCATTTTTCTGGTGTTTTGTTACTGCCATAGTGAACTATTTTTTTTTGGTAGTACTGAGTATTGAACCCAAGGCTTCACACAAGCCAGGCAAGTGCTCTACCACTGAATTGCATCCCTAAGGCTTTTTATTTCACTTTAAGGCAGGTTCTCCAGCCTGGCTCCAAGTTCTGATCCTCCTGCCTCAGCCTTTAATTAGGATCACAAATATGTACCACCAGGGCCCCCCTCACAGTGAAGTATAAAGTGCCATTTTTTTTTTGTTTATTTGTTGTTGTTGTTTCTTCTGTTTTATGACTCTGGTTACATGCATCAAGGTGTGATGGCAGATTCTTTCCTGATTATTTATTACTTTATTTATTTATTTATTTATACCAGGGATTGAACCCAGGGGCACTTAACCACTGAGCCACATCCCCAGCCCTTTTCAACCTTTTATTTTGAGACAGGTTCTCACTAAGTTGCTTAGGGCCTCCCTAAATTGCTGGGGCTGGCTGTGAACTTGTGATCTTCCACTGGGGTGACAGGCGTGCACCACCATGCCTGGTTCATTTAACAAGTTTATATTAAGCACTGGTATACATGCCAAGCCCTGTACTAGGAAAGAGGACAGAATCATGAACTTGATAGATGCGTGGTCAGTCCCTGTCCGGCCAGACTTTGCAGTGGAGGTCCACTGGAGGAAACACACAGATGAGCACACAATTACAAGAGTGCAGGAAGTGCTCATATGGGGAACTAGAGTGTGCAATGAAACATCTCAAAATTCTTCCTTCCACTTTCCCCACTCACACCCACCACGATCAGCCAGAAATGCCAGCATTATCCGCTACTCCTTGCTCCTGACACTGTTCTTATCCAAGAACCCAAGAAGTCACTAAGCCCATTCTATTCTACTTCCTAAATATTGCTCAAAACACTTTAGTTGACTTCCTTCTACTGTCTTTTTCACTAGGAAAATAATTTAAAGTTCACCCTTGTACATTCCCAAAATTCTAAAAATCTGATTATAAGAGACTATCACAGTAACCTAAGCCCAAGAAGATGAGAGCCAGAGTAGGAAAGTGGCAGGAGGGTGAAGATAGATGAATAGATTCATAGAGATTTTAGGAAACAGAATTGTACGGGCGTAGTCATTGATTGGAAGGGGTAGTGGGGGTAGAAACACTGAAGAGGGAAGGTTGACACCCAGACTGCAATCCTTCAAGAGTGGTGGGGAACCCAGAAGAAGGAATCCGGTTGCAGGAAAAGAGTTTAACAAGCTCAAGCCTTTGAGTATATTACTGAGTTATTTTTTGCCATCCAAGTGGAGAATCAAGAGAAAAATGCCATATGGAGCTCATTAGTACTGAAGACACAGAAATGGATGCCCAGGAAGTGGGTTGCATAGAAGGAGAGGGGTGTTAGAAAGAATCCCAGAGAACACCTGTGTTAAAAAAAATTCCAAAGAACACTAAGAATTGGAGAGCATTGGTCAAAGAGACCGTAATCGAAAGCACAGGAAGAGTTTCCAGAAGAAAACAGTCACCAATGTCAAAGTTGCTGAGAGGTCAAATAATGTAAGAGTCACGAGGTAAACACTAGAATCAGCACTTTCCTTCATCTGAGATTAATTTTCAAATTATGGATTGTCTACTAGGTGCAGCATTCTCTTTGAAGGACGTTTTGCAGGTCAGAGTCCCTGCTAACCAGGAGTTGATCATCGAGTTTATGAGCAAAAACACAGAGACACAGGAAATTGTCTCTCCTTCCTCTCTGACCAGAAAGAAAGAGAAAAAGAGCCATAAATACATATAACAGTGTATGTATAATAAGCCAAATAAGTGGTATAAATATCTCAAGTTTTCTGAAATGAATACTATGGATCAGGAAAATCTGTGTTTTTCCTGGACTCTACATTTTAATATTATTATTATTAACCTTCTAGAGCACTTCCAGATAAATTAGCCAAGATAGAGAATCATTTAAAAACCACTTTATAATAAGAAATAACTCAATAGTCTGTGTTGAATTTGGATCAGTCAAGATAGCAATGATAGTATTCATCAAATATTTGAGGGACTTTGATACAGAAGGATTTTTTTTTATTGTTCTTGAAAACAGACCAAGGACAAGACAAAAGAGACAGAAATCAGAGGGGGTGGGGATTCTTATGGATAATTACTGTCTGAACACGCAATGAGCTACCATGTGTGTTTCCCTTTTCGGACACATTCAAACGTCAAAGGGTACGCTACAGGCTGAAAGTTCAATTTGACATCCTCCAAGATGCCTTTGAACTCTTAAATTCTGTGACTCCACTGATGATCACTTTTTCAAAAAAAAAAAAAAAAGTATTTTTGGAAGAACCGGGCTGTCCAATCCAGCCTGAGAAGATGGTTGGGATTTTGATGGTGAGCAAGAGAAAGGGCACATCATGACAAGGAGAATGGGCCTGTCTTCCAGAAGGTGACTACTCGAGTTAGGCTGGAAGTCACCAGGACCAAAGTGATAAAAGGATTCAATGCCAGCATGTGAAATCCGTCAGGTCACACAAGTTACTGGAGATGTTCTTGCAAGGAGGAACAGCTTGGCTAGACACAGTGGCACACACCTGTAATCCCAGCAGCTTGGGAGACTAAGGCAGGGGGATCACAAGTTCAAAGCCAGCCTCAGCAACTTAGTGAGACCCTGTCTCAAAATTTTAAAAAAAGGCTGAGAATGTGGATTAGTACTTAAGCACCTCACAGTTCAATCTCAGGTACAAACAAATAAGGAAGGAAAGAATCACAATTCAGGCGGGACTTTTCTTTTTTCCCTTCTTCTTCTTTTGTTACTTGTTTGAGACAGGGTTGTGCTGTGTTGCCTGTTTTGCCCAGGCTGGTCTGGAGCTTGTGATTCTCCAGACTCCCAAGTGACTGGGATCACAGGCACGCTCCACCTTGTCCTGCTTAAGAACATACAATTCAGTTAAGCAAAACTTCAAGGAAGATTATTCTGGCATTTATTTCTGATGGATTAGAAATGCGTGAGACTGAAAAAAGCAGGTAATTATTAGGAGGAATAAGAAAATAAGAACTTAGCTGGGCTCAGTGATGTTTGCCTATAATCCCAGCCACTCAGGAGGTTGAGGCAAGAGAATCACAAGTTTGTGGCCAGCCTGGACAACTTAGGCAGGCCTCCTGTCAAAATAAAAAAATAAAAGTAAAATAGAACTGGGGATGTAGCTCAGTGGTAAAGCACCCCTGGGTTCAATTGTCAGTAACAAAAAGAAGAACTCAAACTCAGAGAATGGGGAAAAAAAGAAAACAGGGTGGAATGAAGACAACTTGGGCACGGGGGGAATTCACAGGTCTTAGCAACTACTTATATTGGGAACAAAGCACAAGGAAAAACTAGATACCCAGGTGTGGTGGCTCATGCTTGTAATGCGTGTGGCTCCGGAG
>PVKS010036420.1:0-19422 GCA_004027875.1 Aplodontia rufa | reverse complement strand
GCTGGGTCATATGGTGGACCCATCCCTAATATTTTAAGGAATCTCCACACTTCTTTACAGAGCACCTGTACCAGTCTGCAGTTCCACCAACAATGTGCTAGTATAACTATCTGTCCATAACCCCTCCAGCATCTGTTATTGTTTATATTCTTCATCTTTGCCAGACTGGAGTGAGGTGAAATCTTAGTGTAGTTTTGATTTCCATTTCTCTAATTACTAGTAATTTAGAACACTTTCACATGTATTCATTGGCTTGCTCAGTGTCCTCTCTTGAGAAGTTTCTGTTTAGCTCTCTGGCCCATTTATTGATTGGGTTGTCAGCGTTTTTGATGTTAAGTTTTTTGAGTTCTTTGTAAATTTTGGATATTAGTCCCCTTTTAGAGGGATCACAGGCCATGATTATCTCCCATTCTGTAGTTTGTCTCTTGACAATTTTGATGAATTCCTTGACTGAGAAGAAGCTTTTTAGTTTAGTGGCATCCCACTCACTGATTTTTGACTTTAATTCTTTTGCTTTAGGAGTCTTATTGAGAAAGTCTTTGCCTACTCCCAAATGCTGGATTGTTGGTCCTAAATTATTAAATGACAATGACCAATGGCATACTGATTTGGGCACTTGCTCTTTCCCTGTTTGTAAGATGCCTTTGGACACACTGAACACTTGAGGACACATCTGTGCTCATATGCCTATTTGGGGGATTCACTAATTCTTGTATACCAGTGGAAATCCAAAAGTGTTCCACAGGAGAAACCAAGGCAGTGAGCCTGAGCAACCTACTGGAAGGGGAAGGGTCTCTGGTGTCATTGGGTGGGGGCTTGCGGGCAGCTGAGGAATAGCCTGGCAGCTCCCTGTTCTCTCTGAGAAGGCTTGGAGGCTCCTAAATCACTCTTTGTGCAAACACCTATTCACTAGTCGGTTGTGGCTATAAGATTATACATCCATAGCAAGGTTTGGATGGCGCTGTAAACCAGTCAAGCTCGGCTCTTATAATTCATTGAAATATCAGCTCCCCTCAAGGGAATTATAGGCTGATAATTACCATTTGTCCAGGTGCTATAAACCAAGCCAAGTGACTTTGGATTTCTGTCTAGCAGAACTAAACCCTGTGTTGTGGCAGGAGCGTCTTTGACTAAAAGTGAACAGCGTAATGGACTGGAATCATGCCATCCAAATGGAGACCTTTGCGTGCATAGCTTCCCTCTCTGAAAATTCCTTTTTGGGGGCTGCTTCTGTGATTACCAATTTCCTTTTCAACGTCTCCAGAAGCTTTGGTTTTTGTCATCATGGGTTTTGTCCCGGGACTTCTGGCTCGGTTTCCACCCTTCTGTTTGCCCCTGGTTCTTTCCTCTCTCCGTGGCATCTGCCTCTGACTCATCCTTTCAGCAAGGAGCCTTTTCAGTCACAGACTCACATGGGGAAAAGTCTTTTCTGCACGGGACCCACAGAGGCCCCTATGCCAATAAAGTGAATAGACAGCGGGTTTAACACGCTTCCCAGTGATCTTCTGCAGATGCTTTTCAGACAAACAATCTCCCAAACCTTTCACATGCAAGAAAACGCTCCAGCGCTCACCTGGCAAAACCATCTTGTTGGGAGCTTCAAAAGGAAAACCCAACAAAGGAAGGATAGAGAATAAGCATTGGCAAGAGCTCTCCAGCCGCACAGCTTGCTCCTGTTGAGAGGGATAAGAGCAGGACAAAGTCATGAGTGATCCTGTCCTCACCCCGGGGTTACCACGCTGGGATTAAGTTTTATTGAAGAGAGCAGCCGCCGGACCCCTTCCCAGTTTAATCTCATCATTACAGTGGCTCTGCTGTTTCCCACTGTGCCTCAGTTGTCCACGGTTGTGGTTCCAGGGGTTCATCCGGCCAGCCGGTGGTCCCTTCTCCACACCTTTGTCCATGGAGACTCTTTGGCACTAGCTCTGAAAGGCCAATCCAAACCCTGGAGGTCGGTTAGCCCTTCTCCTGGCTGCTGGAAGGAGAAAGAGAAATCCTAAGACATCTAGACATGCCCGATGATAGGGTACGTTCATCGTTGGTCTGTTCCCCATGGGCAGGGAGTTAGGGTGAGTTAAATGTATTGGGTTTTATTTTCTTTATGAAAAAATCGATTCTCTATCTCTTTTATTCTTTCCCTCTTTGAATAAAATATTGCAAAATTAATTTCAAGACTTTTTTTGCATACATTACTAATTTTATTATATACCCTCCAGAGCAGTCTGGTAATCCAAGTGACCCCAGCAAGGCTAGAAATTGCTGTGGCTTAGGCCTAGAGAGAACTGTGTCCCATGTGCTCAGTCACTCAGCCACACCCAATGAGTACTGAAGGACGCTGGGAAAGATCAAAGGCTGGAGCAATATCAGGCGAGGGTCATGGCTCTGTGGCCTCCCCACATTTTTTCTCTTAGAGGCAAAATTCCACCTTGTTATTCCATCCACCCAGAGAAGGGGCTGGAGCTCTGCACAATTTGCACATAATGGAGAAGAGAAAGCAGAGCTTTTGATCCACATTCGGTGTCTCTGCAGCCCAGCTGCTCTGCCGCTCCGCACCTTGTGTGCATTTGGTGTGAGCAAAGTGATACACCAACACCTTTTCCCCACAGGAGCCAAATCCGAATTTCAAGGAAGCAGAGAAGTCAAAAGTAGCAAAATACAAGCAGGCAAAGTCGCAGCCCAGAGGCAGTTGTGAGCTTTCTAAAAGCAGAGCAAAACTTCTGGGAGCCACTGTGCTTCTAGGGAAAGGGAGAAGAGGAGTGGAGGTCTGTAGTTCAAAGAAATGTGCATAAAAATCCTTTCTGCTCTGATTTTAATCTTTCCATGGGCTCCTTCTGTGAGGGGGTGACTAAGTGAGTGGATTTGCCTACTCCTTCAGGAAATCAAGGCTTTTCAGAATAGGATCATCGGTGGGGACTCCTTACCCGGGGAAACTGTAATTGGAGGTAAATATTAATTCCAGAGGAAGGCCTTTGAGCCCGAGAAGTACGGTAACAATGTGCCCCTAAGGAGCCACTTCTCTTCTGTTCCATATCCGTTGGAAGCAGATTGTGGGAGCAAAGCTTATCTCCCATTTTTATCCATTTTTAACAATGCTCTGCCTACCGCTAGTTCAACTGAGCTGCCTTAAGCTCCACACAAAAAGCTCTTTTCAGAGCATCTAGCAGATAACTTTTTTTTAAAAAGAAAAGAAATCTTTTCACATAGCTCTCCTGGTGCCCTTTCATGAGCTGGGGCTCTGTACAGGCAGCCAGGCCTGAGATGGCGTTTGGGGACAAAGACCTCACCAAGCATTAGTTCTATGCTGTTCTTTAAAGTCGCCGCTGTGCTCTTGCCCTGTCTCCTGCCTCTCTTACAGTGCCCACCGCCTCCTCCCCAGAGTGGCAGGCCTGTGGGGGCAGATGCGGTGCTTTTTCTTTGTCCACTGGTCGGTAAGGTACAGTGAGACTCTCGGGGGCTAAAGCAGTCCCCATCATCAGCAGTAGCTTCTAAAACTTAAGGTTTTGTCTAGAGACTCACTAGTCTGCATGTGACTAAGGTGTAAAAAGAGAATTCAAAGCACCCGAGTGGTGGCTGGATTCTTTGCGTCCGCACATCTCTGGCATCTCATCCTCCTTCCACAGTAAAGGCAGGGGTGGTGCTGGCTCCGCAGTTGCCACCAAGGACATTTTTGAGAACTCTGTCATTTCTTTTAAAAAATCTCTGAACATCACTTTGAAGTAAGTCTACTTTGAAGCAATTCTGAACCTGGTCCTGAAGAGTTTGATGGGCATCTGAGAGGTGATTAGAAAGGTTGTGGGTGGAGGAAGAGCCCTGTTCTCTCAGCCCAGCTGAGCTTTCCTCTCACCAGCCTGCCATGTTGGCGACAGCGATGATGTCCCAGGTGCTGGGCCAGGATCATACTGGACTCAACTCAGTCCTGGCAGGCAGCTGGAGCAGTGGCTCAGTGGTTACAGTGCTTGCCTGGCATGCATGGGGACGCTGGTTCAAACCCAAGCACTAGGTACACAACGAAGTGAGGTGTCTGAGCAACAAAGCCACATGATTCTCTCTCTCTCTCACACTGTGTTGCTGCTCTCTGTGTTTTTCTCTTCAGCGTGGTCTAGTTACCCCCTGTGGTCCTACCCACTCTCTTCACCTCCTTTCCACATTTTCCTGTGGATGCCATACCCCACCCCCACCTCATTACTTTGAACTTGAGCGTAAGGCTATTTGCTTCCAAATGAAGCCTCCTGTCATCTGTCACAGGTCAGTCCCCATGGAAGTTGCTTCTGAAGCAGAGGTTGACTTGTGAAGATGAGGTGACTTTGTGATGAGCAGCTGGGCACTCTGGGGTGGGAAGGAGGCAGGGTGGCTCAGAGGCCGAAGCTGAGCTAGGGTGCAGTTGCACACAAGCCCCGGCGGACCACACTGGGTGGAGCTCCCAGGAGTCAGGAAGTCCCCTGGAGTTGTCCTAAACTGGCACAGGAGGCCAGGCCTTTAGACTTTCTATATCTTTGGATGCCCATGGAAGGAATAGGACTTGGGGGGACTGCCAGTGGTGGACTGTCTTTGCAGCAGCAGGGGGAGGAATTCCTATACTTCTGAAGGGAGGTGAATGCCAGGTACCGTATCTTCCAGTACTATTAGGTGGGCCTGCTGGGGACAGCTCTCTGGTGAGCTGATGGTAAGAGGCTTAGAGAAGACAGCATCTACTAAGAAGGTGCAACCTCTTCTCCACCCACAAGAGCCTATTTATGCAGTGGCAAGAAGAGCACCCTTGATTCACGCTTTAATGCCAAAGCCTGGTCCCCGTTGGCCTGGCTTCCAAAGCAGAATCGCCCATTAACAATGCCTCCATATCTCATCGTAGCAGCAGCTGAAGTGGGTCTGCTCCAGCAGCCCTGGAAACTGGGTCTGCCAGCTGGAGGGGAGAAAGCCGGCATTCGGAAGCAACAGGAAACTTGGATTTCAACAGAGAAAAAATATATAAATATTTATCTCATCACATAATTAAAGGAAATCCATTGCCCCGGACAGTTGCCATGTAAATGGCCCACTTGGTTAAAATGCAGAGGTGCTTGTGAAATGCTTGCAGCTGTGTTCTCAAAAGGCATTCTCCTCCATAGGTTTACTTTCTAAAATCAGAAGCAAATAAATATTAGTCATAAATGTATGATATAAGTTGTATATATGCATAAAGTATATTTTGCTGTTGCTAGTCCCATTTCACTCTGGGATGCTATTGGTTATTAGTGCTTAACAAAGTCGTTAGCAAATACCACCAGGAAGCATTTTTATCTGTTCCCACTACAGGATAGCAGCAAACTTGTCTACACAGGTGAGGGAAGTGGAGAGCTGAATTATTCAGTGAATTTGATTAATGTTTATGTCAGAGCAGGAACTAATGTATCAGTAATGGGGAAGTTCAATTAGTGCTTTAATTAATTAGACTCCCGTTTTTAGCCCCATTGTGAAGGATAATTATTTGTTAGCTTTGCTTAGGACCTGGGTTAAGGCCTTGATTACAGGTATTTAAAAAATACAATACAAGGGAAAGTTGGAACCCCAAAGAAACATGAAGCTTATGAGAATAGAAAATACAAGTGAAAATCAAGCACATTGTCATTTGCTGAAGTCATTAAAGGCTCCATTGAAAGGTAGAACAAAGTTCAAAATAAATTATAACTGAAAACAGGATTGTAAGGCCTCTTGGATGCATTAATTGTTCTATTCTTTTGTCTGACTTTAGGGTTATTTTAACTGCAGTATCAAGACAATACAGTATTATGCATTTAACTGAGAAAAGTTGACTTTAGCCTATCTCTCTGCTAGGAGATTTTGTTTTGTTCTGTTTTAAAGAGAGAGAGACAATGAGAGAGAGAGAGAGAGAGAGAAAGAGAGAATCAATTTTATTTAGTTTTTCATGTGGCTTTCATTGCTCGGACAGTTGTGTACGTGGTGATAGGGTTTGAACCCATGTCCTTGCACATGGCAGGCAAACACTGTAACCACTGAGCCACCCACTCCAGCCCCTAGGAGATTTCTTTTTCTTTTCTTTTTCTTTTTTTTTGGAAGGACAATGATAAACATACTAACAAAAATCAAGATCCTGGAGGCTTAATTTTACAGTAAAATAGAGTAGTACTTGCAGGAGAGCCTGCATAATTTAGATTTCCCCCCCAACTCACTGCTAGGGTTTAATCACGTCTGAAAGGCAGAATGATTGACTTAAATGTCTAGGCATCTGCATATGGATTTTCCTTGTGTTTCTTATTTTAGTCTAGCCAGTGGTTCTCAGCCTTCAGAGTACATAAGGTTTGCCATGTTGAAATATATTCTTAAAATCAGATAGCTGTATCTCATAGACCAATTGAGGGATTTCCACGTGTTGCAGAAGAGAGGAGCCTAAGTGGCCCTCAGCTTCCATAGCCATTTGTTCTTGCCCTTCTGCAGGGAAGATTTCAAGGAGTCACACCAAGGACGGACAGACGTTTATTAGAAAAGTAAGAAAGAGGATAATGTACCGTATAGGTATTACGTGGACCACTGCCTCCAGGGAGAACAGGAACTTAGGAGGGTTTTGGGTTCCTTTGCTCTTGCCTTAGTTTTGCAATCCCCCCTTAAGTTGTTTGTGACCCTTTGTGTAGCCTTCAGCAGATTTGCTTTGTGAAGGTCATGATGACCTATCACAGATAGGAAGACCTGGCACAAGGGTAGGGTGGTGATATGATCTTGAGACAATAGTTCCTTTAAGGAGGTATAATGAATTGCTGCTGGGGAGGTTTTGCATCCCAGTTCAATTTTCCAGAGATTTGTCTGTTTTGATAAGGTTCCCTGTGATTCCGGATCTGTGATCTATCTGTGCGTATGGTATGTGATCATAGATCTGTGATCTATGGACTCTCTTTAATGTACGTTTGAGGTCCTCCCTGTAAGTTGCTCTTCCTCATTTTCCTTCCCCATCTACTTGTTCATGGCTAATGCGCTCCTTAACACAAGCGTAATTTACACTATTTGAGGAAATAGTGAAAAGAAAAAAATCAACCATTGTGCTGCTTAGGTCTGAAAACCACCTGAAGATTAAATTTTATTATTTTTATTTTTATTCAAACTAATAATTCTCTGCTCAACTATCTTTCAGGTACTGCAAAAATAATGCACTACTGATAAAGTACAGAGGTTTATGAATTAATGGCTTTTTAATTTTGAATGGATTAGAGACCTTATTTATTTATTTATTTATTTGCTACCAGGGATTAAACCCAGGGGTACTCAACCACTGAGCCACATCCTCAACTTTTTATTTTTTACTTTGAGATGGGGTCTCGCTAAGTTATTTAGGGCCTCGCTAAGTTGCTGAGGCTGGCTTTGAACTTGCATTTCTCCTGCCTTGGTCTGCAGAGCCACTGGGATTACAGGCATGCACCACTGAGCCTGGCTGCAAACATTTAGTCTCATGAGGTAGCCTGCTTAACCTTTGGCATCTGTGGATGCTTTCCTAGGTGGGAGAGGTAGAATTCAACTCTAGCTACAGTTGTGGGATTCTTGGCCTCACTCAGATTCACAGCCTGTTGCTGTGGGTTGTGACTCTTCAACGACTGCAGTGCTTTTGAAATGTGATTTTACAGTTAATTTTCTTCTTAACTTAAACCATGTAAACATCTTTTTGAGAAGAAAGAATACATCTCAATTGTGTGTGATAAAGGATACCAGAGACATTTCTTTCTTTCTTTCTTTTTAAAGACAGAGGGACAGTGAAAGAGAAGGAAAGAGAATCAATTTTATTTAGTTTTTTTGTGTGGTCTTTGGTGCTCCAACACTTCATTGTGTATGTGGTGCTGGGGTTTGAACCTTCGTCTTTGCCCAAGCCAGACAAGTGCCGTACCCGCTGAGCCACTGCTCCAGCCCAAGCTATTTCTTTTTAAGCATACATCAGTTCCAGTGTTTCCAAATAAGCCAAAGAGATAAGTGCATCATTTGTGAATATTAATTTAAAATAACAGGCAAATGTTACCATAATTCACAATATTTTTTAACTTAATGCTTTCTCTATAGCTGTACCTTATTATTATTACTCATGAGAAAAAGACTGAAAATTTAGAAAATCCATTGCCATATTTAACCATTTCCTTAAAAAATTATTTAATCATTCACATGCTTATTTGACACATTATAACTATATTATTTTGAGGTTTTTAGAAATAACTTTATAGTTTATGCCTGCCTGAATTGGTACCATCCCTATTTTTTAAATTTTACCCATCTTTTCAATAATTTTATATAGCTGACATAAATATTTCCCATATTACATTACCCACCTTTCTTTTTAGAAAGACAGGAACAGAGAGAGAGAGAAAGAGAGAATCAACTTTATTTAGTTTTTCATGTGACTTTTGTTGCTCCAACACTCTGTTGTGTACGTGGTGCTGGGGTTTGAGCCCACATCTTCACATATGCCAGGCAAGAACCAAAACCACTGAGCCACTGCTTCAACCCCTTACCTTACCCTTTGAAAGTTTCTGAAATAATTTTAGGAACAAAGTGTGTGTGCATGCGCACACACATTTGTGCATATGTATGTGTGAGTGCATGGTGTGCATGTGTGCACATGTGTGTGTGCATTGTGGGAGCATGTATGCACGTGCACATGTGTGTATGTGTGTGTGCATTGTGGGGGCATGTGTGCACATGCACATGTGTGTGTGTGTGTGTGCATTGTGGGGGCATGTATGCACATGCACATGTGTGTATATGTGTGTGTGCATTGTGGGGGCATGTGTGCACGTGCACATGTGTGTATGTGTGTGTGCATTGTGGGGGCATGTGTGCACATGCACATGTGTGTATGTGTGTGTGCATTGTGGGGGCATGTGTGTGCGTGTGTGTGTGTGTGTGTGTTTGGAATGGAGCAAAGTGGATGCAAACCAGCAAGTAAATAAACACGTACATGTTTAAAATCTTAGGCACATGTGACCTGGGACCTCTCCAGGTTGTACTTGAATAAACAGATCCATGCAATCAGGAAGAAGGCTGTTTATAGATTTCACATGTATAAGATATATATATTAAGCATTTATTGGATGTGCTGGGAAAAAATGATCTGTCTGATGTGCCTCCTGCGTCATGGGCTCAGGGTCCCTAACAAACCAGTAGCGTATAGTAGATAGTGCTACAGCATGCGGTAAGTTCTAGAAATGTGTATGTTTAGGCCTGATGGAAGAATAGGAATTCCTCACGGGAAAAATGTTCTCTGTTACTAAGGCAGCAAAGTCAAAAGCAGCAAGAGTTAAATAATTAAGCCTTGGAGAGTGTCACTGGAGGAATAGATCATTCCAGTTAGGGGAGGAAAAAGAAATATCATCTCGACCAATAAAGCACGTTCCTGAAGCAGCAGTAGTGATGCTGGCGTGTCAGGAGTCACACTCCCCAGGACAGGGTGAGGGTGTCCAGCATTTATCAAAGGCCTCATCTGAGATGGATGACACCTAGAAACACCTAGAGCAACCTAGAATGAATAAACCTCCATTCAGGAGGTGGTGATAGAGCAAGCTCTGAGCTTGGAATACAGCAGGCGCGGTCAGCAAGATCCCTGCCCACAGGCTTCCTTCCACACCACCAGGAGAATCACCAGTTAGTAAAGTAACCAACCAACAGAAGTGCACGGTGCGATCAGGCTTCCCATCAGGAAGAGACGGGGGTGCAATGCCCTTGGAAGGAGTCCAGTCACGAGGAGACAGGCCGTGGAACATTCTGGACAGACATGAAGACACCGAGGTGGAAATGAGCATGAGCCTTCACACAGAAAAGGCGAGGAAGGTGGGCCTGGAGAATGGTGAACCTGGGAGAAGCAGGGTGGAGAGGGATTCAGAGGGGGGGCAAGCAGACCTGGGCTGTGGCGGAGAGTTAGCTTTTACCCTAAGTGTGGTGGGAAGTCCTGGGAGGGGAGGAAAACTAGAGCTGCCTGACAGGAAAAAACAGGCTTTCATCAGAAACCACTGCAAAAACAGGGAAGACCTCATTATAGAGCAGGGTCGATTCCAAATATAAGAAAGGAAGAGGGGATATAGGACCAGGGTGGGGCGCGTGGGTGAAAACTTACTAAGAAGGAACATTGTAGGGAATGAAGCGCTTTTTTTTTTTCTTTAAGGGAAAGGACAGTAAGAGAGAGAGTGAGAGACAGAGAGAGAAAGAGAGAGAGAGAATCAATTTTTATTGAGTTTTCGCATGGCTTTTGTTGCTCTGACACTTAGTTGTGTACATGGGTGCTGGGGTTTGAACCTGTGTACTTGCGCATGCTGGGCAAGTGCCAAAAAACACCGAGCCACCACTCCAGCCCCCCCACCACAGGCCTTTGCTGAGAGCAGCCCGTAGGTATGAAGGCGGGAGATTCTCAGGAGCAGAATTCCAGCTCCTGATCAGAAGGCCAAAGGGCAGAGCCCAGTTGAAAGAGGGCTCAGAAGAGCCTGGCTAGAGTTTGGTCAAGGAGAGAGTCTTTCAGTCTCTCTTTTTCTTTTTGTCCCATAAAAGAAGAGATGACATTCCTCATTCTTTTAAACACTGTAAGTCCATTTTCTTTCAGTAGCTTCGTTCAGGAAGGATCAGCTAAATTATTTGGTAGTAGAAGAGATTTACCGGATGGAAAGCAATCAGGCATTTAATGAAAATTGGCATGAGAACAAAAAGAAAAATAAAGATGAATTGTTGGAAACCTAGGTTCTGAGTCCCCGCAGTGGCCATCTGGCAAGGATTCTAGGTACTGGGCTTGAAGAATCGTTAGACGGTGGAGTGAAGATGGCACTGTCAACACGACAGACTCCTGGTTGTAGCTGGAATACCTTTGCTGACAGCATTGGCTGTAACAGCTTTGCTCAGTCCTGACTTAGCCACAAGTCTCTGATGTTTGTGGATCCCAGGACAGGAGCATAATGGTGCCCCAAAATCATGTGCCTAAATATCTAAAGTTGTAAGCAGGTTAGCACACTTCCAGTATCCTTCATGACGACCAAGAAGGTTAGCTCAATTTGAAATTCAAGAAACTCCCAAGTTCACTGCCAAAATATAAAGACAATGGGAGTAAGAGGCCCACTCTGGCTCCATCCCAGAATTAGAAAAGGGACCCACAGAGACCCAGGAGCAGTCGTGGAACCAGTAGGCCAGCAGCTTCTGAGATCTCAGAGCTTCGCAGGAGAGTTATGGGCTCACACACTCCCACCCCGTGGGGGAAGACCCACTGGACAGGGTCCACAACAGGGTCTATAAAGTAGAGGCCTACAGTGGGGTCTTTAGCAAAGTTCAGGACAGTTCTGCCTGTCTAGTAAACTGAGTGTAGGGGACAGAAAGCAGACCAGGTTCCTAAGGAGAATTCCAGAAATGAACAAGTCGAAGCATAGCAGGGTTGTGTTAGTTTCTTATAGCTGCCACAGGTTACTGCACATTTTGAAGCGGGAAACAGCAAAAATATATTGTCACGTTTCTGGAGGTTAAAGTCTGAAATCAGTATTGCTAGGCTAAAGTCATAGTGTCGTCAACAGGGCCATTGTCCCTCCAGAATGGAGAGTCCATTCTTCTATTTCTAGCTTCTGGTAGCTGCTGGTCTTTCCTGGCTAGGGTCCCTCACACCAAACTTGCAATGGTTTAAGGACACATTGTCCAGTCTTCTATTCCATCTTCACGTCTTTTCCTCTGTGTGTTCAAATCTCTCTCTGCCTCTATCACAGGGTGCTATGGTTGCATTCAGTGCCCGCTTGAACAGTCTCTCCATCTCCAGATTTTTTAAATGAATTATATTTCAAAGTCCCTGTGTTCACATAAGGTCACATTTACAAGCTCCAGGATTATCTTCAGTCTTGGTGGGGTCCTCGTTCAGCCTTTCACAGTGTTGTGCATGGTCTGATGATTGAAGCAACAGTGCTTGATTTAAAAAGGACTTAAAATATATTACTTTTGAAGGAAAATTCACTAATCTCATTGTATAGTTTAATATAGAAAGAAAAATATTTTCATCTTGGAAAATGCAGTGAGCATCAACCATGATAACAATTTTAGACTTACTTTTTAAACAAGATTTTATTTCTCATTATAGTTTTACAATTTTAAAAAATGGTTACTTATCCCCCGAATTTGGGAGAAAAATCAACAGTGCATAACTGAGAAGTTAAGGCTTTTAAAGCCAACTGCTTTTCTCATTTTGTTGCTATTAATCAGTGCTATTTTTATTTGTAAGGATCAGGCAACAAACCATGGCATTCTGGAAAGAAATTATTTGAGCGCTTTTTTAAAAAGGTGAACGTACTCAAATTGGCAGGGCCTGATGACAAGTGACTTTCCTGAGAATTTTTTTTTTTTTTTTTTTTTTTAAAGAGAGAGCGACAGTGAGAGAGACAGAGAAAGAGAGAAACAACTTTATTTAGTTTTTCACATGGCCTTAGTTGCTCCAACACTCAGTTGTGTACGTGGTGCTGGGGTTTGAACCCGGGTCCTCGTGCTTGCCAGGCAAGCGCCGAAACCGCTGAGCCACCGCTCCAGCCCATTTCCTGAGAATTTGAGATAGCTGTCTTGAATTGAATTCAATTCAACTTTTCAATTGAACTCAAAATGCATTTATTGAGAGACTGCTAAATGCCAGGCACTGGGCTTGGTTTTGGAAATAGAAAGATAAATTAGATCCCATACATGTCCTCTGAGAGCTCACAGCTTAGCATGTGAAAGAGACACAGAAACAAACAATTAAGAAAATGAAAATAGGGGGCTGGAGCGGTGGCTCAGTGGTTATGGTGCTTGCCTGGCATGCCCCAGTATGCGAGTTCAAACCCCAGCACCACGTATACAGCAAGATCTTGGAGCAATGAAAGCCACATGCAAAACTAAATAAAATCGGTTCTCTCTTTCTCTCTCTCTTGCTGTCCCTCTCTTTAGAAAAAAAGAAAGAGAGAAAAAAAGAAAGAAAGAAAGAGAAAATACAATGAATGCAAAACACTGAGTGTTGCGAGAGGGTTCTGAATGCAGTGCAGGAGATAAAGGTCCAAATGGAGAAAATGGAGAACCTAGGAAAGTAGGTGACGTTCAGGGAGCGCTCAATAAATATTTCAATGAACGCACACCATTGATGCCGGTTTTGTGGGTGTCAGGTTCATATCCTCTGGGAGTTGAAGAATGAAACCGAGGGACACCGAGGCAAGTGTAGTAGACAAATGTTATTAAAGAAAGTAAAGCATAGGGAAAAGAGCAGACTTCCCCCAGAGTCAGGGAAGGGGGCAGAGCCGATGAGGCAGTGAGCTTTGCCCTTTTTATATGACGTCCTCTCCTCGATTGGTCCCTGCTTCCCTGCCCCTGTACCTAGGACACAGGCTGGGGGAATTCTGCTCCAGCCTTGGGTTTGCACCTCAGGCATCAGAAGAAAGAATGTGGCTAGCAGAAGGGAGTTTGCTTTTCAAGCCACCTTGCTGGACCCTTCTCATTAGCATTGGGGGTGTCAAATTGATCTTAAAGGAAAACCCAATTTTCCCTTGATGATCCTGGGCCACAAGCATCTTTATTAGCAGAGGGGAGTCACTGTCTGGATGCCATCGCTACCGAGGGGATGTGGAGCTGATGTGCACCTCTGCTTGCTTAGGGCAGTGGATGCTTTTTGCCCTCTCAGGAAAGATGACCATCAGTTAATTTTCTCCTTATCGACCCTCATTGTTCTGCCTACACTGACTGCCTAACTTTTCTCTGCCTCACCATCATCTTCGGCCTGAACCGCCAAATAACCTCAACCCTGCTTCCACACCGCCTCTTGTGCCCTCTCAAATCCATTCTCTTGCTGGGTTTTGTGTCTTCTCTGCATAAAACCTCCAATTGTATCTGATGCCCTTGGAAATAGCATCGGTCCACTTTTGAGTTCTGCCTGTGTTCTGCATTCCCCAGCCACACCGGCCTTCTTCCTCTTCCTGGATCTTCTGCGCTCATTCCTGCCATGCCTTTGCTTCACAGTTTCCCTGGTTCTAACTGGACTCCCTTTTGATCCAGACTTCTGCCCAGTTTCCCCCTGGTGGAGGCCATTTATCTGACCACCTTATCAAAAGTCCATGTTTTCTTTCCATAGCACTTACCAATTTCCAGAATGACCTCTTCTGTTTATTATTTCTTCCGTCCTCCATTGAGATGCAATTTCCTCGAGGCAGAGACCTTGTTAATCTTGCACAACACCATATTCCTAGTGCCTGTCACATAATGTAAATTTTGACATCTGGAATGATGTGAAAATTCAAAATCTGTACTGCTCAAGGACAGCAACCTTGTCAGAAAGAATTTCCAAAAAAATAAAATAAAATAAATGTAAATAAAACAGCCAATACCTATTGTCCTAGGCATTAGTGGTGTTTTTACCCCAATAATATTGTTAGCTGAGCTTCAGAGTTAATCCTATAATGATCCTGATACCCAGCTGTGAAGTTTTCATGAAGGACAATTTTAGTGTTCTGTTCTTTCCAACTTTGTACACTAGTAGTTGAGCTAGAATTATAACATAGGAGTAAAAATGAACTTAGAAGAATACAGTGTTGCTTTCAAATGAGAACAGTCCAACAGATACAATTGTGATAATTTGAATTAGTTACATCTCTTCCTTCTTTCTCCCTATCCATTTCCTGCACTTTAACAATAAACATTATCCGTGCGTTCTTTGCACAGAGAAGCTTGTTATAGAAACACATCTTGGTGGCTTAAATGTGCTCAGTGGTCAGTATTTGTCAATTACCAGGCTGGAAGCTGTGTTTTGTCTGGAAGCCTCATCTCTCTTTCCTTTGAGTTATACTTTGTATGCCCAGCGTATTAAATTAGAGGTTACACTGAAAAGGCTCTTTTGTGGGAAGGTCAGGCTCCTTTTGAAAAGCTTCTGGCATTCAAAGTTGAAGCAGTAAACAAAAAAAGAGGATGGTAAAGTTGATCAAATGGGTATTAATTGGCCATTAGCCTTGGCATGCACGGGAAAACAAATGCCTAACTGCACATTCTGGCTTATCCACCAGTTCACAGTGGTTTCCCTGGGTGCGCCCACTTCTGATAAATATCATCTAGCTCCTTTCTCATTAAAAACTTCCTCTGGATGTTGGCAAGGTAAATACCTGATATAAAGAGCTCTCCCTGGCTCACACCCTGCCTCTGATTTTTCCACTTAATCAGATTGAATCAGTATTTATTTGACTAATTCAGGAAACACTTAAAGCTGTTTTTCACTTAATCATTTTGACTAAAAATGCCACCTGACCAGTGGCGATTTCTGATGCCCCTGAAATCAGTGGAGCATAAAATGGTGAGTTCTAATTACTATAAAAATAAGACAAGGAGAGAAAGAGTCAGGAAGTCCTTTTAATGATGAGCAGAGTCCTTGCCTGGTGGTGGCAGGCTGGTGAGCAGAGAGGGGGCTGCGGAGAGGGTGCCACCTTTTCTATTTTTATGGTTCAGCTCTGAAGGGGTTTGACTTGGGAACACCTGTGTGGGAGATTCCTAAGCATGGGCGACTGTCATCTCTGACTAAAGTCTGGAGTCCTATCATTAGGGACCTCTTAGAGAATCAGTGTCTAAATCAAGAGGCTCCATGAGAGATGTCTTTGACAGGAGTGTGAAGAAGCCAAACACCAAGGTTCCTCAAGAGGACAAGAGGTTTCCACAGATTTCTACCAGCCTTGTGGGTGTCTGCAGACACCAGATCTAGGAGCACAACCGGGGTGTGGAATTGCCATTAATCTGGGAGCTTTAAAAATCCTGGACTTTCAAAGCTGAAAATTACTTTGAATTCTAAGCTAAATACCATTAGGTACTATTATTACTGTTAATTATATTAGCTGCTTATCACCTGCATTCATAGACTCATACAATGGTCTTATGGTCCAGACATCTGCCTTTAGGGGCTTAAAAGTGTCAGAAGTTACTAAGCTGAATTTTTCACTTGTATTCATATCTAAACAATTGTGCATCAGGAAAAAAAAAAACAGCCCTTTTTTGTTCTTTGAGATAGAGTCTTGCTAAATTGCTGAGGCTGGACTTCAACTTGCAATCCTCCCATCTCAGCCTCCCAAGTCACTGGGATTACAGTTAGGCACCACTGTGCCTGGCTTCCTGCCTTTATTCCTGTAATTAGGAATGCCATGGGAAACTGAATCAATGCATCTGTCCAAATTATAAGCACATGTCAATGCCTTGATGTAAGTTACGCAAAAGTGCCCTCTCCCCACTGGCGTAGCCTATTCCTGTGTCCACGGGTTCTACAAGCGGAGTGAGGGTGACCTTCAACCCCAGATTGTCCTAGACTGGCATACCGGTCCCAACACTCCATGGTAGTCCTACTGGAGTGTTCTGAGCAGGACTTCTGGAAACAGACCACAGGCTTTCCTGGAGAAGGGTGATGTGTTTATTTAAAATTTTTAAAAATAATTGTTTATTCTAAAACAGTTTTAGATTTACAGAGAAATCAAACATATGGAAGAGTTCCCATCACATCCCTTACTCTTTTCAGTTTCCTTTACTACTAACATCTTATGGGGCTGGGGCAGTGGCTCAGTGGTTTACAGTGCTTGACTGGCATGTGTGAGGACATGGGTTTGAACCCCAGCACCATGTACTCAACCGTTGGAGAAATAAAAGCCACATGAAAAACTAAATAAAAATTTGATTCTCTCCTTCTCTCTCTCACGGTCCTTCTCTCTTAAAAAAAAATCTTATATTAGTTTGAATCTAATTTGTTACAATGAATTGGTTCATTTGTTACAACTAAGGAACCAATATTGCTACATTATTATTACTGTTTGTTTTCATTCTTTTATAGCGCATTATAATCACATGTAACAGTGGGATTGATTTTGACATATTCATATATGCGTATAAAAGTATTTTCTCCATTTCAATCCCCAATATTACACTCAGCACTCCCCTCCTCCCTCCCCATCCCTTCTTCTACTGTTCTTTCTTCTATTTAACTTTTTTAAATTGATGAATTATAATTATATAGGAAGTTGGAATGCATGACACATTTGTATTAACTGAAGTTCACAATTTATTCAGATTTTCTTAGTGTAACCCAGGGTCCTTTCAGGATCCTATGCGATATATATCACATCACATCTACTTGTTGGTCTTCTTAGGCTCCATTTGGCTATGATAGTTTCCCACACTTTTCTTGGTTTTCATGGTTTGGATAATTCTGAGGAGTATTGCTCAGGTTATTGTACAGTGCCCTTTTGCTAGAATCGATGTGATATTTTTTCTCGTGATTAAGTTGGGGTGATGAGTTTGGTGCAGGAGTATCATAGAGGTAGAGGGCTCTCCTTTGTGTCAGATCAATGTGCAGTCAAGGTAATTTAGGACTCAATATTGACCTTCATTACCTGGCTGAGGTCGCGTTTATCCGGTTTCTGCACTGAGAAGTTACTCTCTCCTCTTTCCACCCGTACTCTTCGGAAGGAGGTCGCTATGCACAGCCCGCACAGAGCAGACAGTTATTTCCCCCCTACTTTTGGTGGAACATCTGAACAATTCTTTCCTTCAATTATTTGCTGATGTAAGTATGGATTTGTACATCTTTTTTTCTGTACTTTGGTTAATATTCCAAGGCTATTTTATTTTGTGGCTTAAATTATTTTATCTTGGTCATTGGGGGCTCTTTTGGTTGTTCCCATGCCTGTTTGACATATTCTCATTATTGTGGATTTGGAGTGGGGAGCGGTGCTAGCAGGTACTCTCAGCTCCTGTTGAACATTTCCTGCCCAGTGCTAGAATCGGCCCTGCCTCCAAGGAGTCCTGACGATTACTTTGGTTGAAGAATGGTATTAGAACCCAAGATGGAGCACTAGGTATGCTTGTTGCTGCTAGGTAGGTAGTTTCTTTTAGGCCCTCTAAGTTACTAAATAAAGAAATCTGTGCCTGTATCCTAACTTGCATACATATACATATCTGTAATTCTTTCTATATGTAAACCATCTGTATCTATATTAATCTAAACATACTGAGTTCCTCACCATGTCTCCAACTCTAATCCAGTACTACATTTTAGCATCCTTCTCTTGCTGATCTCTAAATTTTCACTCCAACAGTGAAAAATCATTGATTTAATTAATTACAGTGTAAAAGTAGAGCAGTGTCAGAATTTTTTTAACTTTTACCTCTATGAAAAACAATCTTATCAAGGCTAGAGCGGTGGCTCAGAGGTTTCGGTGCTTGCCTGGCAAGCACGAGGACCCAGGTTCAAACCCCAGCACCATGTACACAACTGAGTGTTGGAGCAACTAAGGCCATGTGAAAAACTAAATAAAGTTCTTTCTCTCTTTAAAAAAAAAAAAAGAAAAATAACCTTATCACCTAGAGTGTAGCATTGTCTATAATTCTATTTGCCTTTAGTCTTACAGGCTCCATTCATTTCCAAAAATTTTAAGGTCAGCCCTTTTCTCCTGTCCTCTTTAGTGAGGTGATTTCATATATTAGTAACACAGTTAGGATTCTCTCGTCTGTCTTTGTTCTTTATTAAAGTTCCCCAGTGGGAAGATGTGATCATTCCTTAATTAAATTAATCTTGTGGAACTGGAGCAGTGGCTCAGTGGTTACAGTGCTTGCCTGGCATGAGCGAGGACACAGGTTCAAATTCCAGCACCACATGCACAAATTCTCAGAGCAATGAAAGCCACATGAAAAACTAAATAAAAATGGATTCTCTTTAAAAAAATATGAATCTTGTGTTTGTCAAAATATATCACTGAAGGTGTACTAGATGGTTTGTAAAATGCATGCTTTTATTTTAATTTTACCAGAAAAAATATAACTAGCTTATTAAAGCTAAAATTTCAGGAACATTTTAAATTAGGTCAAAGGTTAATATATTTAATTTTAGAACCAAATCATACTAATGAAAATTGACAATAACCACACATTGGCTGAGGTTTGGGAGATTCAGAATTAATTTATGCACAGGGCCTATCGACATCATACCTCAAACGAAAATACAAAGGTATGTTGCCCGTTGAAAACCCCGCTCCCTTCAGTTCCCTCGTCTCTGCTGTTCTTGGCAGTTCAAAATGCTAGTCTGGCCCACTATATAGAGTCATCCGTGTGTATTCTCAACTTTTTGTCTAAAATAGCATGGCAATACTTCTGTCTTTGATCTAGATTCAGGAAATTTCATACTATAGGAGTATTAAGTCCTTATTTAGCATTGAATTTCATACCATAGAGTATTAAATCCTTATTTAGTATTAAATTTCATACTATAGGGGTATTAAGTCATTATTTAGCATTAAATTTTATAGTATAGGACTATTAAGTCCTTATTTAGCATTAAATTTCATACCATAGGACTATTAAATCCTTATTTAGTATTAAATTTCATACTATAGGAGTATTATTAACTCCTTATTTAGCATTAAATTTCATACCATAGGAGCATTAAATCCTTACTTAGTATTAAATTTCATA
>PVKS010036419.1:0-19374 GCA_004027875.1 Aplodontia rufa | reverse complement strand
AGTTTTTGGATCCATTCTTCCAGTGAGGGACATCTGGGTTGTTTCCATAGCCTAGCAATAGTAAATTGTGCTGCTATGAACATAGATATTGCTGTGTCACTGTAATGTGCTGATTCTAAGTCCCCTGGAAAGATACCCAGGAGTGGAATAGCAGGGTCATATGGTGGACTCATCCCTAATTTTTTAAGGATTCTCCATACTGCTTTCCAGAGGGGCTGTACCGGTCTGCAGCTCCACCAACAGTGTGTTAGTGTGCCTACCTTTCCACAGCCCCTCCAGCATCTATTGTTGTTTATTTTCTTCATCTTTGTCATTCTGACTGGTGTAAGGTGATATCTTAATGTGGTTTTCATTTGCATTTCTCTGATTACTAGAGATTTAGAGCACTTTCTCATGTATTCATTGGCTTGATCAATGTCCTCTGGTGAGAAGCCTCTGTTTAGCTCTTTGGCCCATTTATCAATTGAGCTGTTGGTGTTTTTGTAGCTGACATTTTTGAGTATTTTATAGATTCTGGATATGAGACCCTTGTCTGAGGAATCATAGTCCATGATTCTCTCCATTTCTGTAGGAAACCTCTTGACTCTTTTGATTGTTTCCTTGGCAGTACAAAAGCTTTTTAGCTTTATGGCATCCCATTCACTGATTTTTTACTTTACTTCCATCACTTTTGGAGACCTGTTGAGAAAGTCTTTAAGGCCTCATATCTTAATGTGACCACATTGTATATTATGCCCCAATGTAAGAATTTTGAGGGAAAACAAATATTTGAACAATAGGACATAATTACTCAGATTCATGATTTCAGTGTTTCATGAGATTTAATGGTGATATTTCATGTCTTCCTATTGCCAATCCATAAGGCAGCCTACAATCCTGCTATCCTTACAACTAAAAATATAATCCTTTGTTATTTTAAATTATATCAAGTTAGAGAGATAATTCCAGCACCTCTATAATCATATCAGAAATTTCATCTTTACAGTTTGTTCCTCTAGAAGAAGTCTCACCATAAAAACCTGTTTAAGCAGCATTCTCAAGACAACCAGAACCAAAAGGATGCATTTGTGTGTGTGTCTACATCTTTATATCCATATCTCCTTGTCTATTGCTCTATGACAAATTGACTTACGTGATTATAAAGTTGGAAAAGTTCAAATATGCTGTTGAAGGTGTAATTAATATACTCTTGGTAGGATAACAAGTAAGAACAACACTATGGAAATAAATATAAAGTTTTCTCAAAACACTAGGAATTGAATTGCCCCATGACCCAACTATATTTTAATAATTGTCTAAAAGAACTAAAGCCTTCATACTACAGTGATACATTGCTTTAGTCAGATTTTTCCTCACTGTGACAAAGGATCTGACAAAAACTATTTCAGAGGAAATGTTTATGTAGGACTTATGGTTTTTAAAAGTCTTAGTCCATAGAAATCTGGTTCCATTGCTCTAGACCCAAGATGAGGCAGAACATCATGGCAGAAGGGCTTGGTGTAGGAAAGCAGCTCAGGACATGGTAAGAGGAAAGAGAAAAGCTTCCACTCACCAGGGAGAAGAAATAAACTCAAAGGTACATACTCAATGACAAACATTCTCTGTTCATACCCTAACTATGAAGCAGGAAGTTTTGAGATGAGACTAGGTTACCTTTTTTGCCAATGTCCTTCTTGATTCTTGTCTCACAAATTTGAAAAACAAACTCAATGGACAAACGGGTTCAAATAGCAAAACAAAAACAAAAACAAAACAGAAAAACAAAACAGCAACAACAAAAAAAAATACCTTTTTGGTGTGCTAACTTAAAAGTTTGTGTAGTTCTGGCTAGAACATGGTTCAAATATCTATGCTGAACAGGATTGGAAAAGTATTAAAAATATTCTCACCTTTGAATTTCAATCCTTCCTATACCTCCCACATGGGTTCATGCCCACCATCAATTTTTCCACTTCTTTGAGACAATGGCAATGGTTGAGCCTCAAGGTCTTTTACATTTGAAATAGGCCTTAATGGTGCTCCTTAATGTTTGTACTGGTTAGTTTCCTGGTGTGGTCTCTGCATTTGAACAAGACCTCAGTTAGGCTATCACTTCTGATTCTGACCATTGACAATTCTCATTCACCTACCAGTGTATTAATCCACCAATTAGGTTACGAATATTTATGATCTAACAATTCACCTCTGAAAATTCTTTAAATGTCTAGCACATGAGCTTTTGGGGAATCCCTCATAATGAAACCATAAACATACTTGCATACTTATAGCAGGGAAAATCACAATAACCAAATTATGGAATCAACTGAGGTGTTTGTCAACAAATGAATGTACAAAAAATGTGGCATAAATACAAAATGAAACTTTACTTAGCCATTGAAAGGAATGAAATCATGTCATTTGCAGGATGGAGCTGGAGAACAGCATGCTAAGTGAAATAAGTAAAAGATCAGAAAATTGATATCGTATTCAGAAGCTAGAGCGGAAAATCAATAAAAAAGAAATTTCATGAAAGTAGAAGGGACTAGGAGAGAAGAGGGTGTGGGTTAAGTATAGGGAGGAAAAGAGGGAAAGGAAAAGTATAGGAGAATGAAACACAACAAATTACACTATGTGTAGACGAACTTATACCACCATAAAGTCCACTATCATAATTAAGATTCATCAATAAAAACATTTTAACACCTAATGCACTTAAAAGTTTGTTACACATATATACAAACATGCCACAATGATACACACTATTCAGTATAATTAATATGTAATAATAATAAATAAATAATAAACATTTGAGGAGATGGATGTTTATCCTAACATATTGTGCTATATATGCATATAGGCAAATATCTGAAGGTGCCCCAAGTATTTGTGCAATTTATAGTTTCACTTATTTGTTAAAAATTTTACTTTTAAAAATGAAATAATCAGCTTGCTTCCTCCAGGAAGCTTAATTGCTTCTGCCCTAGCAAAAGAGCTATAGATGGTCTCATGGGGACATTCTCAAGAGATCTCCAAGTGTACGATTCTCTCCTGCTATCCATGAAATACCCCCTGCAATCCCAAGGAGACTCAGAATCACGTTGTTTAGAAGAAACACACTCCACATCTTGCTTCATTGGTCATTGGTTATCCGCCTAAATGATAAACATTGGTAGTGCATACAGGTCTTTCTGACATGGGAGGAGTTTGTCATAAGCCTTCAATCTGGTCAGGGAAAACTCTGAAAAATGAAAATCACATAGCCTCACTTTTAAATGATGATCTCTTCTCTAGATGTTCTACAGACCTACTTTATCTGCTATTTACAGAAATGATTTGTGAATTGTGAGAGAGAGAAATGATCTTGTGCTCATTTTACAAATAAGGAAGAAACAAGTGACTATTCCATGAAACAGAAAGACTGCATGAAAGATTTAGAACCTGATCCATGTTGATGTCCTTTCCTCCACTTTCCTCTGTCTTAGAGAACGCAGACACTTTGGACCACAACCTGAATGAGAGCTGCCCTACTCGAATTTATATTATTCTCTGTGGTTTTGTAACTTCAGACTGACAATTCTGGATTGACTTTTTTCTCAGACAGTGAACTGGTAAGATTTTATATACCAAACATATCACTAATGAAAAGTGTCATTCATGCAAAAGCAGAACACTTACATGGAGTTATTTATTTATGTATTTATTTTCTTTGTTCAACATAGTCTAACATATTGAAGGGAATCATTCTTACATATCCATTTACACATGGATATTGAAAAAGTTAAGACTGATCCTAGTCCAGGATCTCCCCATTTTGTCCACTCCCTGCTCTCATGTCTCCTCTGCAATACCCCCATGTTATTGAAAGAAAT
The DNA here is from genome assembly GCA_004027875.1 of Aplodontia rufa. Taxonomy (NCBI): domain Eukaryota; kingdom Metazoa; phylum Chordata; class Mammalia; order Rodentia; family Aplodontiidae; genus Aplodontia; species Aplodontia rufa. The sequence continues at coordinate 15,526 of PVKS010036419.1, read as the reverse complement.
GAGCATATACATGCATCTTAATTTTTGAAATATTGAGTTTCCCTGCCTGCCTGTGTATAGTTGGGTTTCTTATGGGAGTTGAGAGTTCCCAGTTGCATTGATAAACTCCCTAATCGCTTCCTCCACTTTCTACCTCCCTCTTTTCTTACTCCACCTTCATAGTTATGATTCCCCTTGCTTATGTGAAATTTCACCTATGTTGAGATTAATATTTAAACTTAGCTAACTTCCATCCTGTCTTAAATTTTAATCTAGATTCCACATATGAGAGAAAACATTTGACCCTTAAGTCTCTGTGTTTGGGATATTTCACTTAGCACAATTTTTTCCATCTCTATTCATTTGGCTGCAAATGTTATGATATGAATGATATCATATCTACTCTAATGCAGAGTAGAACTCTATTGTGTGTGTGTATATATATATATATATATATATATATATATATATATATATATATACTTATACTACAGTTTTTGAATCTGCTCATCCAGCGAGGGGCATATCAGTTGGTTCCACAATTTAAACTGAACTGTTATAAACATTGATGTAGCTGTGTCTCTGTGGTATGCTGATGCTAGCTTTTTTGGGAAAATATCCAGGAGTGGGCTAGCTGGGTCATAAGGTGGTTACAAACCTAATTTTCTAAGGGGTCTCCACACTGCTTTCCAGAGTGGCTGTACAAGTGTGCAATCCCACAAACAGTGTGATAGTGTTCCTTTCTTTCCACAACCCCTCCAGTGTTTGTTTTTGTTTGTATTCTTCATTTTTGCCACTATGACAGGAGTGAGGTCAAATCTCAGTGAAGTTTTAATTTGCATTTCTCTAATTGCTAGTGATGTAGAACTTTTTCTCATATATTTATTGGCTTTTGAACTTCCTCCATTGAAAAATTTCTGTTTAGTTCCCTATCCCAATTATTGATTGGATTATTTGTGGTTTTGGTGTTGTTTTTTGACTTTGTTGTATATTCTGGATATTATTCTGCTGTTGGAGGCATAGCAGGCAAAGATTTTCTTCCATTCTGTAGGTTATTTCTTAACACTCTTTACTAATTTAGCTGTTCAGAAGCTTTTTAGTTTAGTGGAATTCCACTCATTTACTCTTGGCTTTAATTCTTGTGGCTATGAGATTCTTGCTAAGGAAGGATGTGCCTATTATGATGTTATGGAGTGTTGATCCTGTTTTCTTCTAGCAATTGTATAGTTGCTGGTATAATTTCTACTTATTTGATCGATTTAGATTTGACTTTTTTTGCAGGGTGAGAGATAAGGATGTAATTTCAGTTGTCTGCATATGGTTGTCCAGTTTGTCCAGCACCATTTGTTGAACAGGCTGTCTTTCCTCCATACTATATTTTTGTTCCCTTTGTCAAATATCATATGGTTAAATATTTGTGGGTTTGTTGCAATATCTTCTACTCTGTTCCATTGGTATTTGTGTCTGTTTTAATACCAGTACCATTCTGGTTTTGTTACTATTGTCCTATGGTATTATTTCAGGTCAAGTATTGTGACACCTCCTGCTTCATCTTTCTTGCTTAGTAATGTTTTGGCTATTCTGGGCCTTCTGTTGTTGCATGTGAATTTGAGAATTGTTTTTTCTATATCTGTGAAGAATGTCATTAGTATGTTGACAGAGATTGCATTGAATCTATACAGGGCTTTCATCAGAATGGCCATTTTGATTATATTGATTCTGCCTAACCAAGAACATGGAACGTTTTTTCCATCTCTTCAGGTCTTTTATAATTTCTTTTTTTAATATTTGATAGTTTTCATTATAGAGATTCTTTTTATCCTTTGTGTGATTAATGCTGAAGTATTTTATTCTTTTTAAGGTTATTGTTAATGGGACAGATTTCTTGATTTCTTCTTCAATGGAATTGCTGTGGAGTATAAGAAAGCTATGGATTTACTATTGTTGATCTTGTAACCAGCCACTTTGCTAAATTCGTTTATGAGCTCTAGAAATCTTCTGATTAAGTTTCTTGGGTCTGCTAGGTATAGGATCATGTCATCAGGAAATAGAAACAACTTGACTTCCTCTTTTCCTATTCAAATTCCTTTGATTTCCTTCTCTTATCTGATAGCTCCTGCTAGGGTTTCAAAGATTATATTGAATAAGAGTGGTAAGAGTGGAAGGCCTTGTCTTGTTCCTGAACTTAGTGGAATGCTTTCAGTCTTTCTCCATTAATTATAAAGTTGATTATATGGGTTTGCCATAAATGGCTCTTACAAAATTAAGGTATCTTTCTTTGATCCCTATGTTCTGCAGAGTTTTGAGCACAAATGAGTATTGAATTTTATTGAAGGCCTTTTCTGCATCAAATGAGATGATCATAAGGTTTTTATATTTAATTCTGTTTAAGTAATAAATTACATTTATTTGTGCATGTTGATCCAGGCTTGCATTTGTGGAATGAACTCAACTTGGTTGTGATGTTTTATCTTTTTTATGTTGGATGGGATTTGGTTTGCCAGGATTTTACTCAGGATTTTTACATCTTTCTTCATCAGGAAATGTAATATGGTGTTTTTCTCTTATTGCTTTTAAAATTCTTTTCTTGATTTCTCTGTTGTTCATTTTGTACATGATGTGCCTAGGTGAGTTTTTCATTTGGTAAGGTCTATTTGATGTCCTATAGGCATCTTGAATTTGAATTTCTAGATCAATTCTGATATGGGGGAAATTTTCTTTGGCTTGCTCATTAAGAATGTTCTTTATGTCATTTGGTTATTGTTCTATGTCGTCCCCTTTCCAATAAGTCTAAGGTTATTTCTTCTCATCTCATCCAAAACTTCTTGGTACTTCTGATCATGCTCAATAAGTTTCTTTTCTTGTCTGTACTCCTTGCATTCAATGTTGCTCAGTCTGTCTTCATTGTCTGATGTTCGATATTTGAGAGCTGAAGTTCTATTTTCTACTGAGTTTACTGTGATATTAGTATCCTCAAATGAGCTTTTAATTTGGTTTACTGTGCTTTTCAATTCTAAGGGCTCTGTTATGTCTCTTTTCAGAATGTCTAGCTCTTTATCAAAGTGGTCTCTCAACTCCTGAATTTGCTCCCTTATTTCCTTCCTTAGTCTTCTTTTAATTCTTTGAAAGATTTAATAGATCATTGCTACCTTTTCATAGACTTTCATCTAGGATCATGTATGAGGACTCCTTGACTGGGGAAGTTGTGGGTTCTTCCTCATCATCTGTGTCAGAGAATGGAGCCTAAGACCCATCACTGGATAATTCACTTGGGGACTTCATTGATGGGTGTGGGGTTTTTGTCTCTTTGCTTACTTGGGTTGGGGTACAAATTGGATGGTACAGTTCAATGGCTGGCTCCCCAAACTGTGAATTATTATGGACCTTTACAATTTCCAATACCTCAGAAGGTAAGTGATGAAAGTCAATATGTACAGGCAATTTATACAACAGTCAGGTTGATTTGATTACTTTGTGCCAGCCATAGCTGTTAAAGTGTTAATTACCACCTATAAGAGCAAACAGATTAGCTGTTGTCTTCCATGACAGTCCTCAAACTATACTTGGTTTGAAAGCAAATACCCATTTTCAAGTTTGGCATTCACTTCAGTTTTTCTAATACCTCTGTATGTAAAGAAAAGTTAGACAGCAAAGGGAATGTGATAGAAAGGTAGTGAGGAATTTGCAAATTTGGATACAGAGCAGCAAGAGAGGGAGATGATGTAGAATATTCTGCTAAAATAAAGAAAAGAAAGAAAGAGGAAGATAATGGGGTAATGACTTTGAGGGAGGATGAGAGAGAGAAGAGTAAAGTTTAGATGTTGCCGGAGGGAAGGGAAGAAGGGGATACCAGAGAGGTTCACTACAGGGAGACTCTACAACACAAAGAGAACACACACTAGTTTGCAAGATCACAGACAGCCACAAGTCAAGCCACAGCATTATAAACACAGCACAAAAAAACAAGAAGGAAAAAAGAAACAATGTAAATCAGTCAAACAAAAATTATAAATACAAAAAAAACAGCGATAACAATAAACAGAAGAGGAAAAAGGAAGAGTTAGAAGGTTATGAGTTATAGCCACTGAGGTCAAAATATACAGTGGGGGTATATGTTCATATCTGACCTCTGGGTGGAGGCACTTCCAGGGTGAGGTTGCTGGTGGGCCTGTGTTTTACTGTTCTCAGCTGGAAGTCAGATTCCCAGAAGTCCTCCTAATATTCTTCTCCTGTTCAGGGGGTGCATTCTTTCACCCCCTACTTTCTGTAAATACAATTTTTTGGCCTTCCTGGGTTGAACCCCTGGGCACTTTTGTATCTGCCCACCCACACTCTTGCACCATTTCAGCTGGGGCAGCAGGAGCTCTTGGCAGTCTTGTGAAACCTAGAGCAACTGCAAGGGTATCTGGCTGCCCTGAACAGAGCTCTCCTGGGACAACTGTTGCCCCAAACTTGAGTGACCTGAGGCCCTCACTTGCCCTAAAGGAATGTTGCCTGAGGCAGGCTCTGCACCACCATGGGGGGGTGGAATGCTTAGAGTAAGACACAAGCCCAGAAAGACCCAGGCCTGGTCAAGTCTCAAATGCAAACTCAAGGGGCCTGGAAGCCAAGTCCCCCTCAGAATGCACAGGTCCTGTGGGATCACTTCTGTTCCTGTGTCTTAGGGCCTGAAAGCAGAGGCAAGTGCTGGTCCCTAGGTGCCACTTCTGTTCCTATGTCAATGAGACTAAAGATAATCTCTGCCCAGCCTGAGAGGACCAGGTAGAATCTGTGCTCCAGAGTCACAGGTCCTGCAAGCCAGCCCCACCCAGCCCATGTAGGTCCTGTGGAAACACCTGTGTTGCAAAGGCCTGAAAGTGAACTCTGCCCAGAGCCCAGAGGTTGGGGGTAATGGAGACCCTCTGTTTGAGAGTTGCAGGACCAGTAGGAAGGCTCCATCAGGAACACACAGCCCTTGGGGAAGATATTATGAACACTGGGATCATGGAGCGGTCAGCTGCCTGATGGTGCAGCTACCTGGGCAACCTCTAATCTGAGTACACAGCTCTTGGAGCAGCTGCTTGGATTGCCCACCAAGTCAAGATGGAGATTCTGGGGGCTCTCTGCAGCCACTTTGGGAGGTGTCTAATTTACACACACCAATGCAGCTACTGGGTTGCCCCACCACCACCATGCAGCACAGCATGAGCCCTTCTGATATCAGAGATCTCTGGACCAATCTGTACTTCCTCTATTTGTGTGCACAGTTCCCTTCCTCTATGCTGATCCAGGAGTGACCCTACTGGGTGGTGGTCCTTGCAGTTGGAGCTGCTAGTTGGCTGTTTGGTTTTTCTTCTTTGCTTAGTGTATCCAAGCCTCTGCATCTCTCAGTTTCCTTGCTTGTCTATTAATGAGTTTAGGCAAAAAGTTTGCTATTCATGCACAATACAGAAAGTACCTCTCTCACCTTTGGTGTCCTGCTTCACGGAGAGATTCTATATGCAGCCTCCTGCTGGTCGCCATCTTCCAAATCCCCTACTTAATTTAAATGAAATTAAAAAAGTTTTTTCAACATTTCTCTGAGAATCTGGGATGAATCTGGGGCATAAATGGCAAAGCTTCCATAATAGATAATTTAATAATTCTTAAGACACATCATGCTTTTTTCTCCAAAAATCCACACACAAAATGAGATAGTAAGACATGTAATACTCTGATTGATTACCTAGTAATTTTGCCTTATTCACTATATATTTACCAGTCACTGGAGATTAAAAAAACCTGGGAAGAATGCTTTGAACTAGAAGAGAATTATCAATGAACTAACAAGCTCTGAACTGCACTTTAATCTTTTCCATGTAATCTTATACTTATTTTTCCTAAAATATCTACAACTTTTTTGGTGTGATGGAAAGCAAACATTTTTATTAGACTGAAAGCAGCTTTTAATCTAGTAATTTCAGGAATGGGGAGTTCCTGGGAAATAACATTGATGAAATGGCATGATAAATTCCATTATTGATTTAATTATAATTCATAGTTAAAAAAATCCTGCATGTTGAGTTATTTTATACTAGCTATAAAATTTTGAAGCATCAGAAAATGCTCAAATCATAAATTTACTTAGTGACATAGTAATAATAATAACTCTACCTACATTACACACACATTAGTGTATTTGTGATGGAACATGCTATTTGCCAAAAGTGGCAATGTGCTTGTTAACGTTGGCCAACCTATTATCTCATAGGGCAAGGTCTTAAAGTGAAGTTGCCAAAGGCTTAAGAAAAATAAATAGGGAATAGTAGATAGTATTTGATGGATATACTTCCAAAGAATTAATTTCAAATAAAGAATATATAAGTACCGTTATCAACACAAGATTCAAATAATATATTTTACAATGTGAGACTTACCACCCAAAGAGATCTATGAGCTAAAGGCAACCCATAAACTGGGACATTTCAAACTCTCCGCCTCTGTGACTTGGACACCTGGTGACAGTAATGCCAGAAAAGAAAGATTTTTAAGTAGAATTGACTCTTTTACCCAATCTAAATTATTAATTTCAAAAATGTTTTTAAACAAGTTGTTCACATAGAATTTTTGGAGCAGAAATCATATGCTTGAAATGAGGATAGACTGAAAATCACTAGGAACACAGAAATCTCACTCTGCCCAGTTCAGGAAAAGCTGGAAGAGAAGTTCTGAGACATCAAACTCCCCACAATAGAAGCATCAAGTCAGCATTCACCTTATCAAACAAAAATGAAGAACAGTGTGGAATCCCAATCATATGACAGTTATCAGTCACCAGGCTCTGCTTGCCACACAGCCCACAGCGTTTTATTGTTCTTTATATTGCATTCTTCTTCATTTTTACAATAATACCTCAAAATAGGTCTTACTACTGTCTTCACTTTGCAGATGGACCCTGATATCGAGGGCCGTAAGGTTAGGAACAGTGACACCCAGGTGGTGACTGGTAGGTCTGACATGCATCTCTTCCAGGAAGCCGGGGTCTGTGCCTGCTGTATCACATGGCAGGCCTCCTCTCAGGACTGCTAGTGCAGGACAAACCTGCTCCACCACAAGTTATCCCACCACGTCTACTGTACATAGACTTGTGCTAGGTGGTTCAAGAGTTAAACCCTCAACCTAAACAAAACTTTGTGTTTTCAATTACATCATAATGAACAGTTGTAGATGTGCTGGTGATAAACATGGAAGTGTTGGGAAAGAGTTACTAGACGATTCAGATCTTGTTAATTCATTTAAGAACCTTCAATGATTGAAAGAAGTATCATTTCACTCATATCACTCTTCTGCTTTCTTTCTTTTTTTTTTTTTCTTTTTGGTACCAAGAATTGAACTCAGGAGTGATTTATCCACTGAGCCTCTTCCCCAGCCCTTTTTATTTTCTTATTTTGAGACGGGGTCTTACAAGTTGCTTAGGGCCTTACTAAGTTAATGAGGCTGACCTTGACCTTGGGATCCTTCTGCCACAGCCTTCTGAGTTGTAAGCATGTGACACCTTGCCTGTATCATCCTCATTTCTTATTACTGAGAGACAAATATATTGCGAACACGGTGAATTTTACACTTAATCAATGACTCACTCATTTCACTGTGGGTACACCAAACACTGGGATTGAACCAAGGCAAAGAGTAATTATAATTTTAATTAAATTTAATCTCTTTTATTAACAGTTTAGACCATAAAATGTAGGGACCAGTCAGCTTGAATTAGAAGTTCACAGGGATCCAGAGCAGTAATCAATAAATAATACTTGTATGAATATTTATTATTTGCTCTACCTCTTGTGTTTCACAATTTAAATGAATATAACAACCAATTAAACCCATCAATGATAAACATCTAAAGTTTCTAGAGATGTTCTTGACAGGTGAGCAACATGGACATACCAACAGTTACTTAACTGAGTAAAAGTGATAAGTAAATAGATTCATCTACAAAAGTCATTTTCCTAAAAGAATTAAAATTGCTACATCTTATCTAACTAATATAAAACATTTGAAAGTTGAATAGATGATCTCTTAGGATTTCTCATATCCAACAGATTATAAATCTTTCTTTAATTAATGCACAAACTGGTTCTCAATCCCATGCTTTTTCCAGGGAGTCCTGAAGAACAAATTATTAGGAGCATGAAATTATATATCTTGTACTTATACTCTCCAAATAAAACACTGTTCTCACCATTCTCTTTCTTCCTTTTCCTGTCTACGGAATATCTAGAGGATCTCAGATGACACTGATGGAGAACAGGACAGAAGTAAAACAGTTCATCCTGCTGGGGCTGACCAATGACCCAGCTCTTCAGCTTCCCCTCTTTGTGATGTTCCTGCTCATCTACACTGTCACGCTGGTTGGGAATCTGGGGATGATCCTGTTGATTCTCTTGGACTCTCGTCTCCACACCCCCATGTACTTTTTCCTTGGGAACCTGTCTCTGGTGGACTTCTGTTATTCATCAGCTGTCACTCCCATGGTCATGGCTGGGCTCCTTCCAGGATATAAAGTAATTTCCTATAATGCTTGTGCTGCTCAAATGTACATTTTTGCAGCATGTGCCAATGTGGAAAGTTACCTGTTGATTTCAATGGCCTATGATCGCTATGCAGCAGTGTGTAAGCCCCTTCATTACACCACCACCATGACAACCAGTGTTTGTGTGCACCTGATCATAGGCTGCTATGTCATTGGTTTCCTGAATGCCTCCATCTACACTGGGAACACATTCAGTCTAACTTTCCACAAGTCTAATGTGGTCCATCATTTTTTCTGTGATATTCCAGCAATCATGTCTGTGTCTTTCTCTGATAGACATGTTCATGAACTGGTTCTTATTTATGTAGCCAGCTTCAATATCTTCTTTGGTGTCACAATTATCTTAATATCCTACATATTCATTTTTATCACAATTCTGAAGTTGCATTCAGGTGCAGGATATTGGAAAGCTATATCCACCTGTGCTTCCCACTTTACTGCTGTCTCCATTTTCTATGGGACTCTAATCTTCATGTACTTACAGCCCAGCTCCAGTCTTTCCATGGACACTGACAAAATTGTATCTGTTTTCTATACTGTGTTCATACCCATGCTGAACCCTGTGGTCTACAGCCTGAGGAACAAGGAAGTCAAGAGTGCATTCTCAAAGATTGTTTTGAAGGCAAAATAATCTTTACAAATTTGATTTTAGCTCTGTGATTCACAATACATGTACTGATTCCTTTCATATCTTACCCATGTGATGAATCATATTTTAAAACCCACACTGAATTCAAGATCCTGAAGTGATAACTTCACCTTTGAAAATGTCTGTTTCTGGGAAAAAGGAAGCATAATGTCCATAATCATAATACCTGGATGAGAATGTCTATGATCTTGGGGTCTGGTTGTTAAATCCCTTATTAAGGATATTAATGCATGCAACCATCTTCATCTTCCATGCAATATTTTTCTACCAGATTTCTATGCAATTTATATGAAGCATGTACATACAGAAGCCCATGAGCACTTGTGGCTATTTGTGGTAATTATTTTTATTTATTAATATGACTGGATTAAGGGATAAAAGACATCAAATAAAATAATTTTAAATGTGTGTCTGTGAGGAGGCTTTTGAGCACTTTCTGAATCAGTAGGATCTTCCCTCATACATGTGTGTTGCTATGATTCAATCCATTGAGGGCTCACCCACGTAAAATAAAATTACAATTGGCAAATTCTCCTCTCTCTCTTCTCCTTCTTCTTCTTCTTTAACTTTCATTCCTTTTCCTCTTTCTATCTCCTTCTCCCACTTCTTCTTCTCCAACTAAAACATCCATTTTTCTTTCACTCTCAGATTTCAGAGCTCCTGCATCTTGGGCCTTCAGTCTCTAAAACTTACATTAATCTCATCTTGATCCCTGCCTATCAAGTCAGGGGTCAAGTGAACTTCACCAACAGAATTCCCAGTTTTCCAGTTTTCCAATTTGTAGAAGCATAGCATGGGTCTTCTTAACTTTTTGCATCACATGAGCCCATACCCATAACAAAAATCTTATTTATCTATATATATCCCAATGATTTTGTTTCTCTGTAGAACCTAGACTATCAGTGTTTAAAATTAATTAAAAACATGATATGAATTTAAAATATAAATTTACATCTAATATTGTTATTTGTTTCTTCATTATTCTCAAGGTCATATTTTGAGATAAAGCATGATACACTATTGAATGAAGTATGCTTTTCTTTACACATTTTTCATAAGTGACATATAAAGCTGGCTGCTGACTAAATACTTGCTTGAGTCAATTTGTACAACCTCATCACCTTCATAATTTAAAGTTCAAACAGATAAAATTGCCAGATTATCAAAAAATATGAGAAATAAAAGCATGTAAATGATTTCATATATGACAAGTTCTCAAACTATTCTAAATTTTTAGTGAAAAATAATATTGCTGTACATATTTCTTTCCAGAAATGCTTTGAAATTATGAACACTGCATATTCATTATTATAAGTCATACTCTTTGTAAATCTCATAGAATTTTTATGTTTTTGTTTGCACTTTATTGCTTTACAAATTGGAATTATTTTAATATAATTAAATATGCATGGGGTATAATTTGTTCCATTTTAGTCTTCAGTACCTCTTCCCTCCTTCCTTTCTCCAATATGCAGATCACCTCCTCTATTCCATTGCTCTTCCCTCCATTTATTCAATGCTTTTATAAATTAATAATTCACACACACACACATACATACACTTATAAAGGTGGATGTCACTGTGGTACATTCACACATGCACAGAGCATAATTTGATCCACCTCATTCTGCTGTTCCTCCCATTTTCCATTCCTACCACCCTCCTTCAAGCTTTAAGCCCTTCTCCATTCCACTGACCTCTGCTCCTTTTTCACCGTGTCTCTCTGGCCCCTTATTTTTCTCAGGCTTCCTTGTATGAGAGAAAACATTTAACCCTTGTCTTTACTTTCTGAGTCTGGCTTATTTCTTTTAACGTGATATTCTCTACTTCTCTCCATTAAACAGAAAATGCTATAAATTCATTCTTCATTATAGCCAAGCAAACCTCCATCTTATATACATATGTATTTATGCATATAATTTTATATATATATATATATATATATATATAATTTTCTTTATCCATTGATTTGTGGAAGGGCATTTGAACTGGTTCAGTAACTTGGTTATTGTAATTTGTGTTGCTATAAACATAGGTGTGCCTGTATTGTATCACTAGGTATGCTGATTTTAGCTTTTTTGGATAAATACCAAGGAGTGAGATAGCTAAGTCATATAGTGGTTCTATGATTAATTTTTTGAGGAATATCCATAATGCTTTCTAAGATGGTTGTATTAATTCACAGTTCCACCAATGATTTATGACTGTACATTTTTCTCCACATCCATGCCAGCATTTATTATAATTTGTATTATTGATAATTGCCATTTCTCTGATTGCTAGGATATTGACCTTTTTTGCATATTTGTTGGCCATTTTTATTTATTCTTTAAAGAAACATGTTTATTATGTGCTTTTCTCCATCTACTGTTTGCATTATTTTTGTATTAGTGTTGTATTTTTTGAGTTCTTTATGTATTCTGGATATTAATCCCCTGTCAAAGGAGTAGTTGGGAAGGATTTTCTCCTATTTTGTAGGCACTCTCTTTATGTTTTAAATCAATTCCTTTGCTTTTCAGAAGCTTTTTAATGTGATACTTCCCTGCCTGTTGGCAACTGGTTTTATTTCTTAAGCTACAGAGATCTTGTTAAGAAAGTTGATGCCTGCATCAATATATAGGACTGTTGACCCTGTGTTGAATTCTAGTAATTGCAAAGGTTGTGGTTTAATTCCTAGGTATCTGATCAACTTTGAGTTGACTTTTGTACAGGGTGAAAGATGGGTATCTAGTTTCATTGTTCTATATATGGATTTCCTGTTTTCCCAGAACTATTTGTTAAAAGGGCTATCATCTCTCCAGTCTATTTTTTGGCACCTTTTTCAAGTTTAAGATGACTATCTGTTTGGGTCTGTCTCTGTGTCTTCTATTCTATTGATCTTTCATATCTGCTTTGATGCCAATACCATGCTGTTTTTGTAGTATAACTTGAGATGTGATATTGTGATGCCTCCAGTACCAGTCTCCTGCTCAAGATTGCTTTGGGTATTGTGAATCTGTTATTCTTTCAAATGAGTGTTAGGACTGCTTTTTATATTTCTGTGAAGAACTTCATTGGTGTTTTTATGAGGAATCTGTCCAATATGTTTTGGTAGAATGGATGTTCTGACAATATTAATTCTGCCCATCCAAGAACATGAGAGGTCTTTCCGTCTTCTAAGTTCATCTATTTTTTTTCAGGGTTCAATAGTCTTAATTGTACAGTTTTTTCACCTCCTTAGTTAGATTAATTACCAAGTTGTTTTATTTTTATTTTTATTTGTTTATTTTTATTTAGCCTATTGTGAATGGGTTGGTTTTCCTGAGTTCTTTCTCAGTTTGTTCAGTATTGGAGTACAGCAAGGCAATTGATTTGTGAGCATTGATCTCGTATCCTGCTATTTAGTTTATAAGCTCCAGAAGTTTTCTTGTAGAAAGTTATTGGATGTTTTATATATAAGGACATATAATCAGAAAACAGAGATAATTTGACTTCCTATTTGTGTCCCTTTAATTTGCCTCCCTTGCCTGATTACTCTGGATAGAGTTTTAAAGACTATATTAAATAGGGGTGAGAGTAGAAACCCTTGAGTTGATCCTATTTTAAAGGAAATGCTTTCAGTTTCTCTCCATTAAGTCTGATGTTGGCCCTGGGTTTTCATATATAACCCTTACGATATTCAGGTAAGTTACTTGCTTGATTACCTCTTGCTTCACCATGAGATGGGGCTGAATTTTGTCAAAGGCTTCTTCTGTATCTTTTTGAGATGAACATCTGATTCTTGCCTTTAATTTTATTTATGTGGTGAATTAAATTTATTTATTTGTGTGTATTGAACCAACCTTTTGTTCCCTGGATGAAACCTGCTTGATCATGGCAAATGATCTTCTTAATGTATTTTTGAATGCAATTTACTAATATTTTATTAAGGATTTTTGCATATATATTCACCTGGGTTTTTGGTCTGTAGTTTTCTTTCTTTTACGCAAATTTGTCTGGTTTTGTTATCAGAGTGATACTGGCTTCATAGAATGAATTAGAGAGTGTTTCTTCCATATTTATTTCATGGAATAATTTAAGGAATGTTGACAATAATTCTTCTTTAAAGGTCCATTAAAATTCCCTGAGAATACAACTGTTCTTGAGTTTTTTGCTGGAAAATTTTAAATTGCTGCCTCAGCCTTGTGTTTTCTATATCCTCATGGCTCGGTTTGGGTAGCTCATATGTTTCTAGAAATTTGGCAATATCTTCTATGTTCTGTTTAATAAAGTACAACTTTTCAATATAGTTTCTAATCATCCTGTAGATTTCAGAAATGTCTGTGATGATATCTACCTTTCATCTCTCATTCTGTTGATTTGACTCTTATTTGTGGTTTAGCATTTTTGTTTATTTTGTTATTATTTTTTAGTTTTGTTTTATTTTGGCTAGTTTGACTAAGAATTTGTTGATCTTGCTTCTCTTACCAAGGAATCAATTCTTTGTCGCATTGATCCTTTGTATTGTTTCATTGTTGTTTTCAACTCAATTAAGTTCTGAAGAGTCTCTATGTAACTTAGTTCTGGATTACCTATCAGTAAGACAGGTGTGTTGAAATCACTCAGAAGTATTGTAATAGTGTCTGTTTGATTCTTAATACTGAGTAGGGGTTGTTTTTGTACATAAATGCACTGATAATAGGGGCATAAATATTTACAACCATTAGGTCTTGTTGCATGATTTCCTTAAGCAGTATAAAATGATTTTCTTTGACTCTTCCGATTATTTTGGCTTTAAGTTTACTTTGTCAGATATAAAAGTGTCTACCTCGGCTTCTTTCCTGTCTCTATTTGCATGTTATATCTTTTTTCCATTCTTTCAGCTGCCTATCGATGTTTTGGGAGTTTTTTTGTTTGCTTGTTTGGTTGGTTTTTTTGTTTTGTTTTGTTTTTGGTAAGGTGAATGTCTTACACACAGCATATAGTTGGGTCTTGTTGTTGATCCATTCTGCCAGTCTATGCTGTTTTATTGGTGAACTTAGGCAATTTAGATTCAGTATCATTTTAGAGTTATGATTTTTATTTCCTAGCAATCTGATTTATTTCTAATGCTTCATCCAGACTTGATTTATCCGTTAATTGATGATTTTCCTAGAGGAATCCATTTATATGCTGCCTTTGATATTTTTTTGCATGAAATAGCTCATGTTTTGTGGTGTTGATTGAATGTCTATGAATTATTTTAATTTCTACTTATCATAGAAAGCTTTTATTTCATCCTCAGTTCTCAAGGAGAGTTTTGCTAGATTTAGCAACATTTCTTGAACCCCATTATCCTTCAGGGCTTGGTATACCTGATTCAAAGTGCACCTGGTATTTAGTGTCAGGGCTGATAAATCAGTAGAGATTCTAATTGACTTACCTCTAAATTTGACTTGCCGTTTTTGTCATGTAGCTTTTAGAATCTTATTCTTTTCTGTAAATTAGATATATTAATTATAATGACTTGGAGAGTATTGTTTTTAATATTTTTTATTTAGGGTTCGAAATTAATCTCATATTTGGATTTACATCTGATTCTTAAGGTTTGTATAATTTTCTGATGTAGGTTTATTGAGAACTTTGTTCATTCTTTTAGTTTGATTTTCAGTTGCTTTGTGTATGCCAATACTCAGATTTGGTCTCTTAATATTACCCTAGATTTCTTGAATATTCTGCTTAAGATCTCTTAAAATCTTGACCTTATTGTTGACTTTATTGCAAGATTATACTTTGTCTTCAAGACCCATGAAGCTGTCTTCAAAATGATATAATCTACTGGTGATATTTTCAACTGAATTTTTTTACATTTTTTATTTATTATTTTTATACATTCATGGTTGTATAATATACCATGACACTATTATAAAAGCATAGAGCATATTTTTTTCAAATTCAATACTCAGTATTTATCCTGCCCTTCACTTCCACATTCCAATTGTTTTTTTGTAGTTATACATGACAATAAAATGTACAATGTCGTTATTTTAAAAGCATGCAGTAAAACTACTTACAATTCCATCCCCAGAATCTTTTATTTGATTTATTGAGTCATTTCAGAAGAACCTTTTACTTCTTTGTCAGAATCTTTTTCTGAAATATTCATCCACTTCCTGTATACTAGTTTGTTACTTACATATTCCTTTAGTTCATTGAACATTTTGATTATCAACATTACAAATTCTTTTTCTAGCATTTCCTCTACAGTCGTTCTATGGGGTCAGTTGTGAATTTTCTGAGGTGGCTTGTTCCCTTCATTTTTCATATTATTACTGTTCCTACAACATCTTCTGTTGATTCTTTCTTTATTTTTATATAAAGGACATTTTAGTAGTTGCTTTCTCTTCACT
>PVKS010036418.1:0-19362 GCA_004027875.1 Aplodontia rufa | reverse complement strand
GGTCCTGTGTTCATTTGTAGTATCTGATCATTAAAATGAATCTCGATGCTTTAGAGGAGATTGCTTTTGAGTTTAGCACAATTGCAGAATTTCTAACATGACATTTAATTTGTTGGTACTCAAACAAATGGGTGTTTTTGGTATTTTAACAGAGGGATCGTGATCTGGAGCTAGCTGCTCGAATTGGACAAGCTCTCTTAAAGCGGAACCATGTCTTATCTGAGCAGAATGAAGCCTTGGAGGAGCAACTGGGACAAGCCTTTGATCAAGTAAGGTTATGAACTAGTATTTGCAGCATGCAATGCTTAGGTCTTATGTAATGAAGAAATTTATTTTCCTGTTATCCCTGAAATGACAACAGGTAAGTACTAGTACTGGTTGACTTTGTTGGCAACCATCAAACTGAACAATAGAGAAATGAAATGTTGTGCAGAGGCGCACTGGCATGACCCTCCCTTAGTAATTAAAGCCCATATTCAGTATCTGTAGTGCTTCTGGCACTCTGCTTAGAGTCTATGACTATCCTTTGCATGAAGACTCTGTGTGTGATCTTATTTTAAATTTAATTTTTTAAAAAACAAGTACTCAAATGTAGGACACTTCTTCTGAAGCCAAAACAAAGGCAGAAAAGAAGAAGAAATTTTAAAATAAATCTTTGTACTAAGAGCTAATTTATTATTCTCTGTCTCTCACATTGTCCCTCTATTTATTTTGTTTGTTTTTATTTATTTATTTTGTCCCTCTCTTTAAAAAGAAAAGCTAATTTATTGTCCACTTGAATGGTTAAATTTCAGATTTCCAATAACTTGTTATTTTTATCAGGCTTCATTTATATTTTTATAAATATGTATAGTGGATAAAATTTGGATCTTTATGTTGAAAATGTTTATTTCCAAGAACTAAAATCAGTGCTCCTAGAAGTCATGCACAGCTGTATGCAGCTTAAAAACATAAGCCCTTGGGATGAGAATTTGAAGTACGGGGTCTGTTTTGGTACTTTGAAGGTTCTTCTATACTGTTTTTAACTAGGATTGTGTCATGATCTTGGTGAAATTTTCGTCTATTTTCCTATTTTGTAGAATATGATGATTGACTTTTTTCTTACTAAAGAAAAATGTGTGTTTGTTGTGTTAGTGGTATACAACTGTATCTTAGGAAGTACCTGGGGTTTGTCATCATCTTTTTAGCACTTGTTAGTCATTCAAATCTAGCAGCTAGTTTTGTGATTTTTTTTTTAATAGCAAAAGCCAATTGTTCATGAATTGGAAGCTGTAATTAAGCACTTTTATGTACAGGTTAATCAGCTGCAACATGAGCTGTCCAAGAAAGATGAGTTACTTCGCATTGTCTCTATTGCTTCTGAGGAGAGTGAAACTGATTCCAGCTGTTCGACACCTCTTAGGTTCAATGAGTCGTTTAGTTTATCTCAAGGTTTGCTGCAGCTGGACATGCTGCAGGAAAAGCTCAAGGAGCTGGAAGAAGAGAATATGGCTCTTCGATCAAAGGTATATTTGACTTCATTCTTATTGTCTTTTACTTTAAAGGCTATAAGGTTCAATCGCAGCTAGCGTTGAGATAAGGTGTGGCATAACTTTCTTGTTAGAGGGTGGCAGATAGGAACTGTTTGCCTTGCGTTGTTACCTAGTGCCCCCTAAAAACTGGATAAAGCAGGTTGACAGATAGGACATATACATCATGGGTAGTTTGTACACATGAACAAATAACTTGGAGTAGAGCTATGTTGGTAAAATGCAAGTTTCTGTGAGCCTGCATAATGTAGTGAATCAAGGAAGTCCTACTTAAGTAAGTGATATTTTAACCAAGCCTAAGGATTCATCAGAGATGTAGGTTATAAGGCATGTGAATGGGCATGTGCAAAGGCCCTGAGAGCCATGAGAGGAGATGCTTGTCATTTCTTTTTCCATACATTTATTTTGTGGTAGGTAAAGATTGACGCATTTTTGGTATTTTTCTTTTCCTTTATAAGTGATGAACTCTGATCTTCAAATAGCAAAGCTTTTTTTAGTTCTTACTATAAAATTATCAGAAGGTATTGTCACATAACTGATTTTTTTCTTGAAGGCTTGTCATTTAAAGACAGAAACTTGTACTTATGAAGAGAAGGAACAGCAGCTTGTCAATGACTGTGTTAAAGAACTTCGTAAGTAGTAACATTTTCTGTTTTTTAGCCTTTGTGTAATTCTTCGTTAGAAAGATCTTCAGCTCAGAAATTTGATGAGTAGTTTTGGTAGAAGTATCTCAAGAAACAGTTTAAAATTTACTATCTTAGACTGTTTTGTGTTGTTACAACAAAATACCTGAAAATGAGTAACTTATAAAGTAAAGAGGTTTATTCAGCTTATAATTCTACATCTAGTGCCTACATCCAGACAGGGGTCCTAACTGGGTAATGACATGGTAGAGAAATGGAGCTAACTTGCAGAAGGAGCCAAGCACTTGGGGCGTTCTTGTTTTATAACAACTTGTTCTCTAGAAAACAAATATAATTGGAGAGATCAACGTAATTCCTTCTGAAAACAGTGCCCCCACGACCCAAATACCATCCATCTGGTCCACCTCCTAAAGGTTTCACAATCTCAATGCCAGCACACTGGGGACCAACCTAGAATAGTACATTGAACCTACAACCCTAAATAAGATACCATATGCATTTTTAAGAAGTATATTTGTTTCAGATTGCCAGCATCATTGAAGACCTGTAATTTTTTTCCTTTCACGTTTATATTAGTCTGTCATAGTTGTACATAAAGATGAAATTTGACACACACAATATAGCAATATAATTCGGCCAGTATTACTCCCCTAACACTTCTCCTCTACCTACCCTTCCCCCATCCTCTGATCCCTTTGCTCTACTGATTTCCCTTTGATTTTCAAGAGAGCCAAGTCCTCTATTTCTATAAATAAATTATAAAATGTTAGCACAAAAGGAATTAGAGCTCTCATCTCATTTTGTTGCTGAGGAAATAATCCTAGAGAGGATATGGTTTGCCAAAGTCAGAAAACTGATAAGAGGTATAACAAGCGCTTAAAATATGGCATAAAATCTAATATTCATTGAGTGTTCTATATATTTTGATTTGAATGTTATCTAAAATAATTAAATAAATGATAGGAAAAGATTGAGTTTGCTAGAGGGCACAATAGGATAATGTCGTATCAACTCATTTTCACTGTTGGCCTCAAAATATGATACCTTAGAGTAACAGAATATTAAAGAATGAAAAGGAATATAATTGAATCTTCTCCACTACCGTTACCTATTTAAAAAAAAAGAAATTACTTTCCCAAAAGCTCTGGTCCAGGTTTCCTCCCTTCCTATTGTCATCCTTTGAAATGTAAGCTGCTCTCTGTCAAGTTAAAAATAGTTTTATACAACAGAGCAAAGTAGTTTTTCTACTTGTAGTTAGATGTCAAATTTTCTTTATGAAATAAAAGTTTATTTCTCCAGTGGAATTCTGAAAGTTCTATTTTATGTGCATGCAGGAGTGCTAGGCTGTAAGAATTACTCTGGAGGCCTTACGTAGTTTACTACATAAGCATCTTAGTAGCTTTATCATATTCTGCCAAAGACTGTGATTGTCCCCTTCTGGAAATGTTCCTTTGTTAGATTTGTTAAGTTTAATTATCATTGTGGGATTTAAGTTATGTCCCTGAAGAGTTCTCAAGGGCAAATGAAATCGCATGTTAGTATGGGCAAAAATATATAATTGATCTAGCTCTCCGTTTAGCTTTTTTTGTCCCTCATAAAGAGAAAGATTAGATCAGCTATCTTTTTCATAAAGAAAAAAATTGAAGTGAAGATTTAGCCTGTTTGCCTTTATAGGTCATCTCTCTTTTTAGTGTCATTGTGTCCCATACAATTCCCAACATTATCCTATCTCCAAAAAGCTTATGTGATTTATATTAAGGAAAAATGTTCATCCATTGTTCTGCCCTTGTTATAAATCAGAATTCAGCCTACAGGCAGTAGTTTGCCAACCCCTGCAGTATTTTCATATTAAGTGTAAAATTTTTACTTTGGTTCCTAGGTGAAACAAATGCTCAGATGTCCAAAATGACCGAAGAATTGTCAGGGAAGAGTGATGAGCTGATTCGGTACCAAGAAGAGATCTCCTCACTCTTGTCTCAGATTGTAGATCTTCAGCACAAACTGAAAGAAGTATGTGTATTCATTCATTCATCTGATGTTCGCTAATCACCTATTTGGTATCATATACTGTCTGCTAATTTCTAGATGCATGGAGCAAAGTAAACATGGTCCCCAGCCCTTTTAAAATGCCGTAGTCTGATTACTGTTTTAATCTTCTTCATTTGTTAGAATATCATGAATAAATAGTTTGAAGTCACTGTTTTTCTCTGTAAATGGGGTTAGATTTTCCTCAGAAAATCTGCCCATTTTATTGCTCTTAATCAGCTTTTAAAAGGTTAACTTTTATATACTGTAAGACTGTGTGTCTCTTTTACTGTGTTAGCATGTGATTGAAAAGGAAGAACTGAGACTTCACCTACAAGCTTCCAAAGATGCCCAGCGACAATTGACAATGGAGGTAATAGAATCTTCCTTGATTCTGTGTCATTCAGGTGGGCTGGGATGAGCAATTTCTTTCACTTTCTGACTAAAAATTTTTAAAGTAGTATTACCAGATTTGAAAAACAGCAGCAACAAGACCAAAAGATTAAGATGAAATTATGAGATCTGTGAAGTCAATAAAGCATTTTAAAAATCCTGTTTCTAAAACTAATAATGAAAATATCCTTCTTTATTTTTTTAATTGGTGCATTATAGTTGTACATAATGACTTGTTATCATGTTCATACATGCACATAATACAACAATATAATTTGGCCAATAAATACTCCCCCAGCACTCCCTCACCTCCCTCCTCATGTCCCCTGGTCCATTGCCTTTCTTTCTGGGGTATATATTTATTCTAATATACCCAAGTATACTGATATTATTCTTATGGATTAATAGGGAAAACCTTGACCTACGTAAGATTCTTTAGGACTATAGGACCCTTTTACCAGTCTACCTTAATAGCCCACCAGTTTTTAAAATAAGTAGTAGTAGTGTTTTTGCAGCTATGTCAGGAGAAATAACAAAACTCTTTTCTGTTTACATAATAGATATAACTTAGTGGTGATTTTGCATAATAATCATCTGGAAGAGCAGATTTTCAATGCAGATGCCCAGGCACCATCCCAAGAGTTTCTAATTCAGTCGATTTAGAGCAAGGGCTAGAATCTACATTTTTAATAAACATCTCCTGCCTTGGTGATGAGCAACTGGTGCACATACTACAGTTAAAGAAATTTTTTCACTTAAAATATACTCTGAAAATTATATACTCTTTTATCAGACTTCTACTAGTTTAGTTGTAAGAGTAAATTCTGAAACAAGAGGGAGAAACTATTTTTTAGGATGATTGAACAGCCCCACATTAAATATAACACTTTCTGTACGCTTGATTTTGTCACTTACAACAGACTTCAGAGTGATGTTTAAAAAAAAAAGATTAATATTACACTAAACCTGACTAGACCATATCTTTTATACCTCCTTGTAAGTTTTTATAAAGTTAGATTAACCCCCTGGGTAAAGTTAGTACTCATTCCCAGGGTGTTTTGTGTTTTTTCCCTTGTTGTTTTGAGAAGGTACTGAAGTACACTAATCCTTTCTTTCAGCTACACGAGTTACAAGACAGGAATATGGAGTGTCTGGGAATGTTACATGAATCCCAAGAAGAAATAAAGGAACTTCGTAGCAAGTCTGGCCCTGCTGCTCATCTCTACTTCTCCCAATCTTATGGAGCTTTTACTGGGGTGAGAAACAGAATTGTTAAGATAGGGTTTAGGATGGCATGAGATGCCTTGAGGCGAGATAACATGGTTTGTCCTTGCTTCTGGGATCCAGTTAATGATGTAGACCTTAATTTGCATAACTCCGACTTCTTTAGTACTCTTACTGATTTCTAACAGATGAACTTCTAGAGTTAATTATAATGAGTGAGATGAACCCTAAGGAAATTACATTTTACTCTGTACTGGAGAGCTACTTAAACGTGGGTCCTCCTACCATAGGCTCATCATCTGCTACTTAGTTAAACAGTGCTTTAAGCATCTAAAACCTTTTTCAGTAGCTCTTCAAGTTTCTTCGTATATTTAACTCCATTTAAAGTGTAAGCCCCATGAGAACAGGAATTGTGCTTAATTCATTAATAACCAATATCTTTTGAATGATAGAAATTAATAAAAAAATAAAAAACCTTCTGAGTTTATGCCAAAATTCATGGTATTGGTTCCTAGCAATCTGGTTCTTAAACACTTATGTGTAATCCTGTGAATTTTTTTTAAACACTAAAACTATAAATTTAGTAGATTTTATTAAGGATACTGAGGGCAGAATTTTGTTTTTTAAAAGTAGCACAGAGAACTCTCACATATACTACATGTAAGTCCTTCAATTTTTAACATACTACTATATTTGCCATATCACGTATCCCTCCTTTTTTTTATTCTTTCTTCTAGACCGTTTAACAAATATGTTTCAGGTACATGTTGTTACCTCTTAGCATTTAAGTGCATGTTTACTGAAAACAAGGACACTCCTACGTAGTCTCACTACCACTCTGAACGTCAGGAGGTTGACTTGATGTAATACTGTTGTCTGATCCACAGAGCCCATTTGTATTCCCCCCGTTCTCTCAATAATATCTTTTAAAGGATGGGTTGCATTTAGTTCTTTTGTCTTGCTTTTTTTTTTTAATCCTTCATGACCTTTGTAGAATGTCCCCAATTTAAGTTTGTCTGACATTTCCTAATGATTAGATTCAGATAATGCATTTTTGGCAGAAATAATACCCAAAATTATCAGTGCATCATATCAGGAGGGTACATGGTGTCTGTTTATCTCTTTACTGGTGATGTTAATATTTTGTGTAGAGATACTTTGAAATTAAATGTCCTGTTGCTCACTGTACATGTATCCACAGTTTTAGCTCCACTGATGATTCTCATCTGATTTGGTGATTGCAGTGATGATTGCCAAATGGCTATTTTCTAACTCCATCATTTTTCTACATTACTTAATGACATTCTTTTGTAAGTTAGAGCTTTTCTGACCCATTTATTTATTCATTTGCTCATTGAGTTATATCAATATAAATTTCTGTTTTATTCAGTGGATTATAAGCTATTGTTATTTATTTTGATACTCAAATTGTCCCAAAGATGACCAGTGGGATTTCCTTCGAACTCCTCTTGTACTTTTTGTCCCAACCCTGGAATCAGCCATTTCTCCAAGGGGCTCTGATGACTTTCATGAAGGAATTATATTCTGAATCCAAGACTGGGCGCCAGGCATGCCCATTGCCACTAGAGTATCATTGCTTCTGGGTCCTCTCAGCCAAGAGAACTAGAAGCATTTGTATTTCATACATCCACCTACATAATACGTAGGTATATTTTTAATCCATATTTGTATTTATATTCATGTATCTATATATAATAAAAATCATGAATTCACACCATTGCCTTCAGTTCTAGTCATCCTCAGCTTAGTCCCACAGAGCATATCACCCATGCTAGTGGAATCTTCATCTCTAACTAGAGGAAGAAAAATTTGCTTATTTTTTAATGGTTTTTCTAATGTTGTAAAAATTATACGTTTGTTATAGATAAGTTAGAAATGACAGAGAACAAATAATTGTTGTACAGAATCACAATTAGCCCTTGGTTTATGGACTTTCAAACCTTTTGTTTTTGTGTAGCTGTACATGTAATATTTTTCTATTTATCATATTGTTCACATTGCTTTCTTATAAAAAAATTTCATGAAAAGGTTGTTGGCTTTTATTCAAAAGTTATATTTCCACAATGTCTTAGTTTTATTCACCCTGAGTTTTAGCCTGTGACTTTTCTTGTGCTCTCTTTTATTATAACACCAAAAAATATAGGCTACTGGAAAATCTGTTAATTAATTTAAGGGCAATAATCACTTCAAGAAGTGCTTGCTCTTTTTAAGGAATCTTTGGCAGCTGAGATTGAGGGAACCATGCGTAAAAAGTTGAGTTTGGATGAGGAATCTTCTCTCTTTAAACAAAAGTAAGTACAGATCACAAAGTGTTCTCAACCACTGGAATGGACTTTAAAAAGGAGCCACAGATCTGGGGATGTAGCTTAGTGGTGGAGCAGTTGCCTATCATGTATGAAAGGCCCTGGTTCAATCCCCAGTACAGGGATGGAGGGGATAAAAAAAGCCATAATCCAAAGTGATAACTGTTATGAAATTCAATAGTAAATTACTCTTCACCTCTTTCCTTCACACAGTACTGGCTTAGAGAGTTCTCCTGTTCTTAAGTTTATTTTCTACTAAAAACTAAACAAAGAACTAAACTAAGAGTTCTACTGGAACTAAGCTGAAGTCTCTAGAGACCGTTCAAGGTGGCTTTACGTCTAGTGAACTGTACATCCATGACTCTTCCATGTCTCTTCGTGACTTAGTGCCTCGCAGGAACAGTAATGAATGCTTCCCTTTTTCGACAGAGCCCAGCAGAAGCGGGTGTTTGATACTGTCAAGGTTGCCAATGACACACGGGGCCGCTCTGTCGCATTTCCAGATCTGCTTCCCATCCCAGGCTCAAACCATTCAAGTGTCATCATGACAGCAAAGCCGTTCAAGTCTGGTGTGCAGCACACAGAGGACAAAGCACTCCCAAACCCGAGGCGCAACTCTGAGGAGGTTCCAGGGTGAGAAGCACAGAGCGATTTTGCATTTCTTACAGCGTTGGCCTAAGAGACACTTTACTCAGTATTCCAGCATTATTCTGTGCTGTCCCATGAAGATTCTGGAAATGTGGATTTTCATTCAGTAGGGTATATCATCAATTTCATCAGAGTTTGTTTTGAGTGAAAAGACCAAGTATATTCAAAATGGAACTTGCATTTAACTCCAAAATTCTTTTTTTTTTTTTAAGAGAGAGGTCCTCCTCTTAAAGAGAAAATTGATTTTTATTTATTTTTCATCTGGTTCTGGTTTATCCGACCCCGAGTTGTATATGCGGTGTTGGAGTTTGAACTCAGGTCCTCAAGCATGCCAGGCAAACACTCTAACTCTATCGCTCCAGCCCCCAACTCCAAAATTGCTTAAAGTTGTGTTTGTTTGAATCCATTTGTTCAGTGTTAAAAATGCTTCAGATGACATTTTCTCAAATCCCGTGTTTGTTTGAGGATAAACAGTGAGTTTGTGTACACGTTGCCAAGTGCCAAGCTGCTTTTGTTACTTGTTTAAACTTAGATTTTTTTTTACCTTCTTTTCATTGATTCATTTCATTAAATTACATATAACTAGAAACTAAACAGCTTTATTGAAAAGTCAGCTGGAAACCTTTGAAACATGGATGTTTGGGGAAATCTTTCATAATGCAAAAATCCATCATCCCACAAAGTCATTTGTGTTGTCTGGCCTGTCATGAGCGTGTCGTGACCCTCAGTAGTCAGTACAACCTCCCCGTTTATACAGTCGTCTTAGGAGAAGCTCTGAAACAGATCTGTGTGAATTCACACACAGTGACTGAGAAAGTATAGCCTCTCCTTTGATATCAGTTGTAAAAAACCTCCTAATTTCAAAATATTGAAAAGTAAGAAAAATGTGCACCAGACAACTATGAAAATGCAGTATTATACAAATCTTGTTTTTTTAAACATTTTGTAATATTCACAGAGAATTTTGTAGCCCAAAGGAATTTTTTCACATTTTTCTATTTTTAAACTGTTGTTTTTCAACTAATGACATATTTTAATGGGTACCTTGTTCTCTTTTTCCATATTACATAAAATAATGATACCTTTATAATCAATGGATAAATTTAGTGAAATGTGACAATATTTACTTTTGTGACTACCTCATCTGAGTATATAGATGGACATTTCTACAGTTTCATAAATTAAATAGAAAAGTTGGCAAACAACATAACAATACAAATATATTTTTGCCTCTCTGAAGTCATTAATGATCTGTAAAAATGACATATAGTATTTCTGGTGATTTGGTTTGTCGTTATTTTTGTATTCTAGACATCTGTGACAATACTTCATTTTACAAATCTTGAATGTTCACCATTGTATGAAGGAGCAGTCGTGACCTCACGATCTAATCAGAGGATTTGATTTTCCCGTAGGAGCTCAGAATCAGTGAGCCCACCAGGACCCTCTGAAGATAGTGCTTTGGCTACAGCACTGCATCGCCTTAGCCTGCGTCGGCAGAACTACTTAAGTGAGAAGCAGTTCTTTGCTGAAGAGTGGGAACGGAAGATCCAGGTTCTGGCTGAGCAAAAGGAAGGGGTTGGTGGCTGTGACACCCCCACAGAGAGCCTTGCCTCTGTTTGCACCGACCACTCAGAGATCATAGACCTCAGCAGTGCCAGTTGCCTTCGAGGCTTTATGCCAGAAAAATTACAGATTGTCAAGCCCCTTGAAGGTAATAAGTCAGTAAGGGCCCTTTCCAAACCAGATGGCTTTTTGGACTTTCCTTTTCCTGGAATTGAGATTTGTGTTGTAATTATAAGAGCCCTGTGTGTAGAAAATATATGTTATCTTTAAATCTCAGTATTTGGGTGAGAGTGTATTTAGTACTGGTGTGACGTTAGTGAATGAAGGAAGCAGCATTCTCTAAATCATCAATCATCAGTTATTTTCTGATATTTTCAATACAAATGGGAAAGGGCAGGAAGATGAATCTCTTCTATTCTATGCTGAGGAACATCATTAATAGCAGTTTCCATGCTATGCTAAATGAAAATGATCTCTAGAGAGGATATTTTACCTCCTCCTTCCATTCAAAGAAAAACTCTTTACCTGAATAGTTGACTTAAGAGGTGTGTGCCTGCATTTTTCTTTTTTTCATTTTTTTATATTAGTTCAGTTTTTATTCTAAGGTAGAACTTGAAGTCAAAATAAATGTCTTTGTTTCATGATGTATTGACAGTTCTCAAATGACTCTCTGATGTTATCAAAGAAGAAAACTGTACTAAAATTTTGAGTAGTTAACTTAAAGGACCCCTCTAACTCAAAGGTTCCAAAACTTAGTTTGATGCAGACATTTGTCAGAGTTGCCATTTTCAGGGTTAAATGACCATTGTGACATAATTAGAAACTGCATTTGGTGCAGGTACTTGGGATGGTGGGTCTCCAGGGTCCCATACACTGGAACCAATGGGACACATCCTTTTTATCATCTTCATCTTTCTGTTCTTCCTGGGAGCCCACGGAAGGGAGAATTGTGAGCAGGGTTGGGAAGTACACAAATAAATTACTGAAAATTCAAGCTATCTCCCAACATAGGAGCCTGGCTTTTGGCTTCCAGATTCGTAGGCCCAGTTCCAAGCCAGGGGAGGATTGATTTTTATCACCTGGAAATGCAGCCCACTGCAAAGGTGCATATCCTCCTTTTCCTCACTGCCTCAGCCTCCCAGTTCCTGTTAAGAGTGTCATCTTGGGTTTTTTCCCCCTTCTTTAAAGGTCCTTTTTAAAGTTAACTTTTGAAATAGATTTTTATTCACACCTTCAACATCTTATCAGTCTTTCACAGAGAACGTTAATTTGACAATTGTAACAAAATGTTAAGACCAATAAGTAATTTCATTACTATCATCATTGTTATGACACATAATAATTTTAACTTCTGTTTCAAGATTTAAGATTTATGGAAAATGTAAAAGGGTGCCTCTGTTTTCTTTCTTTGGCTTGCGTATTCAGGATCGCAAACTCTACATCACTGGCAGCAGCTTGCTCAGCCAAACTTGGGGACCATTCTTGATCCGCGGCCAGGTGTCATTACTAAAGGCTTTACCCAGTTGCCAAGGGATGCCATCTATCACATCTCAGATTTAGAGGAGGATGAAGAGGAGGGTATCACTTTTCAGGTTCAGCAGCCTCTTCATGTGGAGCAGAACCCAACAGTATCCAAACCAGTAACAGGGATCTTCCTACCACCCATTACTTCAGCAGGTGGACCGGTTGCAGGTGAGAAGAGTGACTGGTTGAACATGGCCTGGTAATCTAGCTCTCTGCGTTCTGACTTCTGTATGATCAGCTGGCTGCCTCTGCTCAAATCTCATTGGTGTATACTTAGTGTTGGATTTAAGACAATGAAAATCTCTAGCATAATGACATTCCTTATTCTACTTTATCTTTTTGCATGGATTGAAAGGAGATAGATCATTTCAGTCAGTGGTTCACATACCTTTCCATCTCAGGATCTCTTAAAAATTCTTGAGAATTCAAGAGAATGTTTTCGTGTGGGTTGAGTTACATCAGTTGATATTTGCTGTGTTAGAAATCAAAATGGAGAGATTTTAAAAATATTAAATCACTTCAAAACAGTTACCTGTTACACAAGTCTTTAATTTCTGGCTTAATGGAAAATAGCAGCATTCTCATTATCAGCTTCTATATTCAGTCTATTTTTTAAAGAGAGAGAGGGAGAGAGAGAATCAATTTTATTTATTTTTTCATCTGGCTCTTGTTTCTCGGACACTTAGTTGTGAATGTGGTGCTGGGGTTTGAACCCGGGTCCTTGCACATGCCAGGCAAGTGCTGCAACTGCTGAGCCACACTCTAGCCCTCTACATTTAGTCTTTTGCAGTATACTGTTTTGATTAAACAAAATGAAAAATTGCAGCCTCATACAAACATGTAAAAAAGGAGAATATTTTAATAGCCTTTTCAGGTCTTTGATGTTACCCCAAAACTTGGTTGTTAGTTTCTCAAACATTTGTAGCAATGTAGAATCTAAAACCCTATCAGTGAATTTCCATTTGGAGAAACTGTCTGCCAGATACCGAAGTCTAAGTAACTATAGTTTACCTCTTAATCTTTCTTGTAAAAATTGGTTCTCCCTGACAAAATTTCCACTCAGCTGCACAAATGTTTCTCCTTCAGCTAAGCATCACTTTGGTGTGCAGCAGCAGTGCTACCGCCTACTTCCCATTTTGTTGTGCAGCATAGTATAAAGATTCAAGCAGTAAAAATTATTGCTTCATCAAGGACATTCTTAAAAAAAAAGAGAGAGAGAGAGGGTCAGTGAGAGAGAAAGAGAATCAGTTTTATTTAGTTTTTCATGTGACTTTCGTTGCTCTGACACTTCGTTGTGTACATGGTGCTGGGGTTCGAACTCACATCCTTGCAGTTGCCAGGCAAACACTGTAATCACTGAGCCACCACTCCAGCCCAAGAACATTCTTAAGTAAATCTGGCTTTGTTTTTTTATTACTATGAGTGCATAACAATGAAAAATACAATGCTCAAAAATAAAATAAAAAAAATACTATTGGTGCTTACACACACATACACACACACACACACACAATAAATAGATAAATAAATAAATAAATAAAAAGAAAAATACAATTGTTGTTTGGTGACTGTTGCCCTGATTTATCCAAGAACAGCCACTTTTACCCACCATCAGTTGCACCAGCAATGCAAATGTCAGCTCTATCAAAATGCAAAAGTCAGGGCTGGAGTGGTGGCTCAGCGATTAGAGCACTTGGCTGGCGTGCACGAGGACCCAGGTTCGAACCCCAGTACCACATACACAACTAAGTGTCAGGAAAACAAAAACCAGATGAAAACGTAAGTAAAATTGACTCTCTGAAGCAAAAAAAAAGGAAAGGAAAAAAAAAGTCCCCATCATAGCATTACTGTGAAAGTTGCTTTGACCTGTGGACTCCCACCACTTTGAAACCCACAGAAGTATTTTGGCTTGGAAATTTGGTTGACTAGATGTTGATTTTTTTAAAATGTATTTTTTCAGAGTATATTTTTCTCTTATTGCTAAACTATTTGTATGCCTTTTTATTTACAGTTTCAAAGAAGGATTAAGCTATTTACTAACCAGATAATACTAGTGTAATGTTTTTATTTTATTTGCATATTCGTGGATTTTTAGCACAATAGGCAATTTATAAATGCTTTACTATTAATAAATAGTGATAAGCTTTTTATATTATTAACCTAGTCTTTCAATTTTGTGTTTGGCTCCCTAAAAATCTCATTTCAGTTTCAACCTCAAACCCAGGAAAGTGTCTGTCATGTACGAACTCGACATTCACCTTCACCACCTGTAGGATATTACATCCCTCTGATATCACTCAGGTTACCCCTAGGTAAGAGGGCCTGAGAAATCTGGGGCCTCACATGAATTTCTTTATAAAATTACCTTAATTTTAATTACCAGAATTTGAATTAATGTTCTGTATAATTTGTCTTTAGAATATTTTCACATTGTATTTTCTCATTTGATCATTTTAGCTCTTTGAAGTACACAGGACAAGTGAGTTTATATTGTTTAAAATGAAGAAACTGGGACATTGAAAGTTGAAGTGACTCGTCCAAGGGCAGACAACTAATAAATGACCCAGCTAAGGCTATACTCAGAGTTAGCCACGCTGCAAAGTTGGAGGGACCAGTCCTCTGCCAAAACCACCTTCACTTCTGACACCACCTGCAAAGTTCAGGGGGTTCCCAAAACCCTATCAGGTTTAGTAATCTGCTAGAAGAACTCTCAGAAAACTATAATACTTGTTTTATTAAAAGGAAAGCACCCAAGTTAAAATTATCTAAAGGAACAAATGCACAGAGCAGAGTCTCTGGAATTTTTACACATGAAGAATCTCTTGTTGTTAAGGTTCATTGCTCTCCTGGCATCGACATGTGACTGTGTGACCCAAGCATCAATGTCAATGTTTTTTATTGAGACTTCGTTGTGTCAGCATGCCTGGTTGATTACCTGCATAGTGGAACTTAACCTGTGATTCAGCTGATATCGTATGACTCAAAGCCCCAACCCTAGGTTAAGTTGTTGGTCTTTCTGGCATGGCCAGATCTCACCCTAAGAATATTGGGTGTGACTAGGACCTACTATAACCGAAGACATTCCTATCTGCTATGACAGATTGCTTCTTAGAAGCAAAGAACAAAAACCAGACCTCTGTGGGCAAGGCCAAATTATTTACTACACGAGCTTCTCTTAGTAAGCCATGTTGTGTTTCCATCTTGCCAATTCCACAGAGAATCTGAGGTAGCTTCCAGAAACACACTGGCTGTTGTAGGGATAATGTAACTGAAAGTGAAATAGAAGATGCAGAGAGGAATCAAGGGTAAGGATATAAATGGATAGAGGAATGAAGCCTGGTATATAAATTGTATCATAAAATCTTATATCCTAGATAAGGTGACCCATGCATTTGAGGCTTAACTTTCTAGCTGCCAGTGTGGAGAGAAATACGATTATGATTTATAATGTCTATAAGGCAGAAATAAACCAATTGTTTAGGGAAGCATTTAAATGATATTCAGTAAAGTCCATAATGACCATATCTATAGTTTTTCTACATTGTTCTTATAGTCACCAAGACACGTTTTATAAAATTGGTTCTTGAAGGGACTTTAAATTCAGGTTATTACTATCATGTGAAATACATGATTTGGGAAAGGACAGCCAAGTCCATAGCATAGTAAGGTAAGATTAGGACATTTAGAGACAGCGTAGAGAATATGGACTGTACCAGATCAGATGTTCTTAGTTGGATTAATTTGACCAAGGAGTCAAACTTGCATGACTCTGTACAAGTTGGTGCTCTAGAAAGTTATTAATCTTAGACTTGCATTTTGTTCCTAATCTTTAAAAATGGTGAAATTGTAATGTGCTGAGCATTTTGTAATGAAATCAAAATTTATTAAATTCTGGTAATGTTTGTTCAGGGGAAATTGACTAAAGAAGAACTCTATATTCTATCACCATTTCCTTAAGAACATGATTTCTTATTAGTTTTTCTTTTTAACTGATCATAGAATAAGAAGAATCTAATGGCTGCCAAAGCATTTCATTATTTCCATTTCCTAGAAACACATGTTCCATATCAAGGTTGAGAAAAATTTGTTCCTTGAGTATCTGTATACTACTCTCATTTGGAATTAACATTTCTTGAAAACCATGAGGTTTGTTAATTCTCAGTGATATAAAATTGGAATTTTGCCAGGCATAGTGTCGCACACCTGTAATCCCAACTCTTTGAGGAGGCTGAGGTAGGAGAATCATAAGTTTGAGGCCAGCCTCTGCAACTTCATGGGACTCTGTCTCAATAAAAAAATAAAAAGGACTGGGGATGTAACTCAATGGTAGTGTGTCCTGGGTTCAATCCCCAAGACAAAGAAAAAAAAAAAAAACCCTAGCTTGGGATTGCTTTTTATTCTTAAATAATTTTCCCTCTTTTTTTTCAGCTCTGGGTTCCCTTCACTGTCCTGTGGAAGTAGCGGGAGCAGTTCATCAAACACAGCTGTGAATTCTCCGGCCATGTCCTATAGACTGAGCATTGGTGAATCCATCACAAACCGACGAGATTCTACTATAACTTTCAGTAGCACTATGAGCTTGGCCAAACTGCTACAGGAGCGTGGCATCTCTGCTAAAGTGTATCACAGCCCAGTTTCAGAGAACCCCCTTCTCCACCCTCTTCCTAAACCCCTGTCCATCCCTTCCACACCTCCAAATTCCCCATCTCATTCTCCATGCCTTTCTCCCTTACCCTTTGAGCCCCGACTGCATATCTCTGAAAATTTTTTGGCCTCCCGTCCAGCTGAAACATTCCTCCAGGAAATGTACGGCTTGAGACCTTCTCGGAACCCTCCAGATGTTGGCCAGTTGAAGATGAATTTAGTGGACAGGCTGAAGCGACTGGGGATAGCCAGAGTGGTCAAGACCCCTGACACCCTGGAGAATGGAAAAAACCAAGAGGCAGAAATTGGTCTACAGAAAGCAAACTCTGCTGTTTATTTAAGTTCAGGTAGCAGTTTATTAAGTGGACTGAGGAGGAATCAAAGTCTTCCAGTCATGATGGGTAGCTTTGGTGCCCCAGCTTGCACATCCTCACCCAAAATGAGTATCCTGAAGGAGGACTGACCTCGTGCACAAATGAACACACGAAGGATAGCTATGCACTGGTAAATGCAATCTGGTCTAACTTGAAAGGCAAGGAATGTTGCAGAAGGGTTGTGAATGTGAAGAGGGGGGAAGTGGAGGAATGGAAACAAAATTGGGATGATGTCCCTGTGGATGAAGTCTGATAAAATGGAAGTGTACATGAATGAGCCGTGAGTGTTTGGAGAGAAAAAAGGTAGAAAGGTTTCCACACACTCCTTCAGTTGAGTTTTCTTGTCTTGAAAGTAAAAAATGATTAGAAAATAAATTCAGTAATATTAAAACACACCAGAAAACTGGACTTGCTGACACCTTTACTTGTGGTGTATGAGCATGAGCACAGAGAACCTGCCTAGCAAGATGGGAGGAGAAAAAGGAGCACCTTTAGTGGTTGCTTTGGAACAGAAAGCTGTTCTAAAGGGCTGATGTGGTGACTTCAGCAATGAGATGCTCAAGTGTTACTCTGTTAATGTCTGGTTAAATTATGTGTTCATCTAATGGTGTCCTCAAAGCATTAGCAAAATAAGGAATTTTATCTTTTTCATTTGATCATAAGTTAATACTCCCTTTTCCTGTTTTCAGGCTTCTGAGCCGCTGTAAGCTCAAACACCATCCAAATTCCTTTGTATTTATGATCACTGAAAGCTCATTTTTAAATTTGTATTTTTATACAATATCCAAACAAAATGGGGGTAGGGGTTGGGGAGATTTACTTCAAGAAGGGAAATGTGGGTAAATTGGAACCAAGAAACTGGTGTTTAGAATATCTTTTTCTGCGTAATATAGTGGCCAAGGAAGACAAACATCAATTGCTTGTCTTTCAAATTTCCTTGAAGGCTGAAGAGATTAAATCAAAAGTGCAATCAATAGGAATTAGGTTATGTTGTATATTTATATATGTAAAAAATTTTTTGTAAGGAAAGTTGGTCATAACTTTTTCCAAAGTGTGCTATGCATATTTTTAATGAAAGATGACATGTATTTGCACAAAATTCTCAGGCACATTAAATTATTATAAATTGAAGTAAAACCCAGGTGCTTGCTTTGAGAGTGTATTCGTTGTTGTTTTGTTTTGTTTTTTCTGATAAAGCACATCTGCCTCATACTTGGTATCTGCAGAATTAGAGAAGAAACTTTATCATGGAAGAGTTAAGTTTTCCTCTGGAGTTCTTTTTTCACAAACTGAAATGGTAAAGTGAGACCATGAGGTTGGGCTTCAGTATTCAGCAGTGTGACGCAAGGCTGTGAATTGGGAAGAACTCTTTTTGTTTTCTGAGTGTTGCTGATCAAGGTTTGTCCCTCATCCGATGATGTGACTTTGTCTAGGTGGGTGGGGCTGTTCAGGAGGGAATACCATTACATGAAAGATACGATGATGGGGAGAAGATGAGGAAGGAGACTTATTATTTTGTTCATGAAAACAGGAGATGCATCACTTGGTCTTCTGGTGCTTAATTTGCAACTATTTTGCTGCTTTGTCCAGATTTAACTGAAAGGCAATTTTCTAGAAAGTTCTCCACTACTTCTATAGTCCCACAGGTACACCTATTCCCAGGCAGGAGTGACCTTCCTCTCTCCTTTTAAGGTGTCTCCCTTATATAAAGAGCCATGTGCTCCAAAGAGTCAAAATAAAAACAACATGCCTTCAGTGTTAAGAATATGTGAAGTTTTGATGCTTTTTAGAATCTTTTAATAAAACTTTTCTAAATAAATTTCTCAAAAGCAAGAGGTGGAGAGATTCCTTCTCATTTTTCCCCCTTTCCTCAGCCGTGCTGATGTCAGCAGAGCACACACGCGCATGATCAGAAAGGATCCCAGGCAACAGACATTAGAACAGAGTTCCTAATGTTTAAATGCCCTGTATATGCCAGTTCACTTTTTTAAAATGACATTTGAATTTCTACTCTAAAGTAACTCTGAGGTGCTTACTTTAGCCAACCCTTAAAACTTTTTTTATTTGACCTAGGAAAGTAATCCTCCTATTGCCTGAGCATTTACAGTTTCCAAGAAACACCAGGAAGTAGGGAATTATAGGGTTAGAAAGTAGAAAAAGAATGTTAAATTATAAATTAAACCAAAATTTGTAGTGTTCTTTGTTGAATATAATTTGTATACTTCTTTTGTAATCAATGATCAGTAAGCACATTTGATTAAAGAAAACCAGACCTCGGTTTTTGAAATCGGCTTGACACCGATGTCATCAGAAACAATAATTGTACACTGGTGCGTGCTTGTCTCCAGAAATGCGTCCTATCTAAATGGGTTTTGCTGTTTCTGAAGTTTCTACCTAAAATCATTTTTGGTACAGCCTGAGAATTCCTATTATTCTAGAACTATCTGAAAAAATATAGTAAGAAGTA
>PVKS010036417.1:0-19377 GCA_004027875.1 Aplodontia rufa | reverse complement strand
TTTACAGTGCAAAAGTAAAACTTTTTTATTGAGAGATTTATTATAGAACAACCATACAAATTTTTAACAAAATAATATAAATGGATCAAGGAGCTAGGAATTAAAACATTGATGTCTTTGAAGAAGACCAAAAGCTGGCTGGAGTGGTGGCTTGGTGGTTGAGGCGTTTGCCCGATACATGCAAGTACATGGGTTCAAACCCCATGTGAAGGACTCAATAAATATTGATATTCTCTCTCTCTCTCTGTCTCACTCTCTCGCTGTCTTTCTCTTTAAAAAAAAATAAAAAGAAGAAGAAATCCTTAAGCCTAAGAGAAATAGGTTGCACAAGAACAAGGATTTTTTAAAAAAAATAAGGACAGGATATTTTCTGAGATAGGACACTTTTGTATATGTCAGTCTATACCGGTCAGCATGTTTAATCTGTATTGCTCTCAGTTCATGACAATTTCATCTGACTTTTATCTTTTTTAATTGCAAGCTCATGGGTGCAGTTGGACATATATTTACTCCAGCTACTTGGGAACCTGAGGCAGGAGAATCACTTGAGCCAGGAGTTCAAGAGCAGCCTGGACATCAGGATGAAATCCATCTCAAAAACAAAACAAAACAAAACAAAACAGAAAAATATGCAAACAATTGCAAGTTAATAAAATGTCCATAGGGCTTACAAATGTGAAGTGCATATGATAAAGTTCTGATGTTGTATAAAACACTATTGAGTATTGAATATACTTGGGTAATGTAATATCATTATTAAAATACTAATTATATTATTTTTTATATACAGAATTAGGAAAATAATCCTACAACATATAAAAGAAGAATCTAAAAATGTCGAAGTCATCAATCCAGGTAAGATTTCCAAAAGTGATTTATCTTGGTGTTTATGCCTTATATAAAAGGTAAGGTTAAGAATGTTTTAATCACAAAGTAGCAGTGGTTAAATGAATGTGTAAATTGCATTCATAGTCATAATTTCTTTCTTAATAGGGCAGAATCCAGTATTTTAAAGCAGCTAATCATAATAAATTTATAGTCTGAAATGATATCATCTGAAGAAATTTACATTAATTTAATTATGGTCCATGGAATCTTGCATTTCTTTGTACAAATACAAAAAAATTTAAATTAGTATGTTGTCTTTCCTATATGGTGAGATTGTAGGAAATTGCAGTTGTTATAAAAACAAATGTTCTGCTTGTACTAAATGTGTAGACTCCTGTTGAGTGAACAAATTAGTGGGTTTCAGGGATATTTCTGTACATACATATATAACAACACTTGAAAGCTGACCACTTTGTTCTCCACTGCAGTTGCCTTCCCACTTCTCTAGTAATCTCTCTTCCACTTTCGAGTCATTCTTAGTTTTTTCTCCCTAGATTCCACATATGAAGGAGAACACGAGATACTCGGATTTCTCTTTCTGGCTTATTCTATTTAACACGATGACCACCCTTTCTATCCATTTTACAATTTTTGTTTCTGTTTCACTTTATTTGGAGGTTGAAATACACCATTTCATGTTGCCCTGTGCTTTAAAGTCTCTGCTGGGGAAATCTGATATTCTTCTAATGAGTTTAGTTTGTAATTGTTTTGGCCCTTCATACATCTCTCAGAGTACTTTTGGGAATTTTAAGTAGCATGACACCAATATGTTCTTTTCTGGCACATGTCCATGTGCATAGCATTCATGACATTTAAGGAATTTTCTGCTGTTATTTTACTGAACAAGTTTGCATTGCTCATAGCCTGTACCTTTACTCTGTTATCTATACCTATTAATAAGTTTAGTTTATGCATTGTGTCCCATGGGATTCTTCTTTCAATTGATATTACTACTTGAATGTGATGTTCCATCATCATTTTCCAGCTATTATTTTTTTCTTTTGCTTGATCTAGTCTATGGGTATGACAAATTGAATTATTTTATTTGAGGTATTGAGCTCTTTATTTCTAAGATTTCTGTTTCTTTTCAGAATTTCTAATTATTGAATTGTTTTTTTCATGTCCTGCATTTATTCAGATTTATTCAGATTATATTTTTTTCATCTTTGAATTCATTCATGTCAGAGTGTGAGGGACCAATTTTCTTTGTCAGTCTTGTGGGAGTGGAGTCACTTTAGTAGTAATAGTGGTGTAGACAGTGCAGCATCTAGGATGCATTTTCTGTGGTCATTCCTCCAATCTTATCAGTAACGTGCTGTCTGCATGGTGTAGGAGAGATGTAGGCCAAGGTCCTGCATAGGTGCAGACTTCACCCCTGCCCAATTCCATGAGAATCCTTTGGAGGAGCTGGAGTGTTGACTTAGTAGTGTCATTCATGGGGTCGTAGATTTGATCCTCAGCACCATGTATTCAACTAAGTGGAGGAAAAATAAAAATGAGATGAAAAATATAAATTCTCTTTCTCTTTTTTCATTGTCTCAAAAAAAAAAGAGTTCATAAGAGTTGTTGCATCTACCTCTCTTCTTGCTATGGGGATCACTGTCCAAACACTGGATTTTAGTCTCCCCTATCAAAACTTACATTGGCACACGTGTGCTTGGGTCTTTTTTCTTCCCTGCTCTTTAAGTTGAAATATCTACAAAACTTTAAGTGGGGCTATATCTCTTGGGTGAAGAAGTAAGACACAATTTTTTGTCCTCAGTGCTCTGGATGTCTAGAAATGGCAAAGCACCTGCCAGATAAGTTCAGAGATGGATTCCTAGCTCAGAAGGAAGAAAACAAACAAAAATAAAATTGAGAACATAAAGACAAACCAGATAAAGTTATATACGAACAATCAATTCACAGCAGGAACAAAAACAAATCACCAGTAGGAATACACAGGAAAATGGTAAATGTTAGAGGATTAGCTAAATTTTTAGAGGTTCAAAGAGTGAAGTTATTAAAAAGGGGGGAATTGAAAACTAGAAGAAAAGTGAGAAAAATCTATTAAAATATAGAAAAATAAGGTCAAATTAATTAAACAAAATGACAAAAATTTTTAAAAGAGAAAAAAAAGCAAAAATGAGTCAAGAATTACTCCTACATGAGATGTATGTGCACACACTGTCTAGGAGCCAATAGTCTGTAGCTGTGGAATGGTCAGTAGCTGGGCAGCAGGAAGTCTTGTAGAGAAATTGGCATCATGCTATGTAACACAGTAGTAACTGTTCCGTCCTGCTCTACTGGTCCCAGATAAACTCTTCTCAGTGGAATTTGGCAGTCTCAAGAAGTCAAAGTTCATAAAACTGTCATCAAAATTCTTTTCCAACCTTACCATGGGAAATCTTTCTGAGAGTGAATAGTATGCATGAATTTAAATTATCCTGCCCTTTCATCCCCTGAATGAATCTGACTTGATTTTCTTATGTACTTATGTACTTATATCACAGTGAATCTCAGCCCCAATTCACAAATTTAAAAAGAAAACCATATAAGTAAAGAGCAGAAATATCAGTAGAGTAGAGGGAAGGCAGCAGGAGGAAGGGGGCATGTAGTGAAAGGCAACATCGTAAGTTGGATTAGAACAAACAGTATTTCATGCTTGTACGATTTTGTAAAAATGAATCCTAATGTTATGTATAAATTAAAAGAACCAATAAAAAGAAGGAAAAAAGAATCAATGACCTTGCCACCTGCTTGAATTAGAATATCAAGTAAATACTTTCCATAAGTGCTTTATTTTTTTTTTTATTCGTTCAACATAGTCTTACATATTGGAGGGAATCATTGTTACATATTCATCCATATATGGATATTGACAAAGTAAGTTAAGGTCATAAGTGATTTAAATGAGCAAACTTAGTATCATCTAAACTTATGCCTCCCCCTCTCGTGCAGTCTTCCAGATTCAATCACAAATCAAGGTTTTTTTTTCCCCCATCATGAAGCATTGAAGTGCTTCACATATTTTGAGGCTCTTTCATTTTAACACAACTAACATTTTTAGCTATTATTACGAGTAGTATTACGATATTATTATTATTATTGTTATTGTTATTGTTATTATATTTCAGTGCTAGGAATTGAACCCAGGGCTCATGTACTCTTTGTCAGGCAAAGTCACTAAGCTTCTTCCCCTGTCCTATCAGTTGATTCTCTGTCATTGGAAATGCCATAGAAGTCACAATGTTTTGTTTTTATTCATACTGTAAATGAAATGGAAAGGATTCTTTTTCCAATAAGGGAGAGACATTGGGTAGCACATTCTGAAAGCATGAATGAGTTAATGTCTATTTAAATATTTCTCATATCACCTATTACTGGATGACAACTTGCTGATCCCTCCCTAGTACTTCTGTTTCCCTACCATGATGAAGTATAGACCAGAAGATATGAACTCTCAGGTGTCATCTGTCTAGTGCTTTGTTTTCTTTATGAAGGTAAAACTTTGTACCACATGTAAGATAAAGAAAGTCCCAGGTGTGATGGCACATACCTCTTATCCCAGAAACTTGGGAGGCAAGTTTGAGACCAACCTTAGCTTAACTAAGGAAGACCCCATCTCAAAATTAAAAAAAAGAAAGGGTTGTGGATTTTTTCCAGTGGTACAGCACATCTGGCTTCAATCCCCAGTACTCACAAACAAAACCAAGAAACCAGAGAGAGAGAGTGTGTGTGTGAGAGAGAAAGTAGCTGGAGTTTAGAGATTTGCATCTTCACCAGAACAGGATTATTAAGTGTAAGCACACTGCTTTCTGTTCAGCTCTTCTCAAATCAAAGCTGGAATGTCTTCATAAGCTTTCTAGTTCCTGGTCTATTTCTTGCATTTTGCCATGTAGCAAAGTACACTGCCCATAGATATGGATTCTTTGTGGTAGAATGTTTCATCCTAACCTGAGCAGTTTTGGCTGAAAATCTGAAGCTGTTGTGTGACATAGAAACCTAAATATGTTCTTTGACAATCATTCCTACTTTCCTTAGTCCACAAAAATTATGTGTTTTACACTGTCAGCTCTATGTTACCGAAATTGCTAATGATATTGTTTTCTCTCCATCTTGAAGCTTTTAGTCAGAAATATGGTCATAGGACACAAAAGTTTACTTTTCAATGTCAGATTTTATTAAATCCATTCTTCTTCTTTGCATTTGATAAGTACAAAGTAGGAAACATAAGAGTTCTTAATGCATTAGTTTCCTACCAGAAATATAATTAATATTAATTTTAGAATAGTCTCCAGATATTGTACTGGAGGAATACATTATATCAAAGTCATATACTCTTGATATTTTATATTTTCTATCATTGATTAAATATATATTTTACTGTTTTCTTTAACAGATGCTAAAAGTTTTGAAGACAATGATTTAACAAGGTAGGGTTTTATGGATTTAAAAAAAATTTTTTTTTCCAAGAGAATTCTCTCTTAATTGGATTCAGTGTTTCTCACTCCTCACACACACCCTTTCTGGTGGGGAATTCAGGTTTGTGCAGAGCGCAAAATAGACTGTGCTTGCCCGGGGCCTTGTCCAGTAGCCCCTTTGCCTTGTCTGGGCCTACATGCTCTGTTCCCTGCACACCGCCTATGCTTACTCCTGACCCCTGAGTCTGGCTTTCTGACCTCTGCCAGGGCATCTCATGAGGGTCAGGAGGAATGGGGCTTCTGTAATGCAGAAATGCCTGAGATGGTCCCTGAAATGTCTTCACCATTCTCTTGCCAAATTGCACCGGGCCCTTGCTGGTCACCTACCAAAGAGCCTCAAGTTAAAATCCAGCCGCTGAGCCATGCTGCAGACCTGGGCTCCTGCTCAGAATCACGCTGGCCAGTCCAGATCATTGCTGGCAAACGCTGGGCTGATGACATTGTCCAACCCATTGGACTAACACTGTGGATGCTGCCTTGCATGCTGACTTAAAAAAGCCCGAAGCCCTGTCCTTCCCCTTCTCCGTCTAGCTGGCTCCCACTGCCTAGCTGGCTGACATCCACAAGCTGCTTCCTGCTTCTCACCCTGACACCTGCAGCTTCTACAGTAGGGGTAATGGGTGCTCCACGGCGCCAGACTGGCTTGTGTTGCAATAAAAACAAAGTGCTGTTCTAAATGTCTAAGAATATTGGTCCCCCAAAGTGATTCTTGCTGCCTCCCTTTCTTCCTAACTCTTCCACTGATGCCCTGCACCAGGCCCTGGCAAGCCGAGTTACATAGGGACTATTGATGCCAGGTTGGGATTCTAGACAAAAATTCTATAACTTTTTTCTTGCTAGAAATCACCATTACAATCCTTACTTCAGCAGATATAGTTTCCTGTATAGTTTATAAACATGGTAAGACATACAGTTTGGTAACAGAGTGGGGCAGGGCACCTGTGCATTTGTGTGTGTATATACATGGAGTGTGTATATATATGTAAGTGGACATAGGTATAAAACTGCACCTTCTGTGAGAATCTCATTGCATGTGATGAAGTTCTAAATTTCAGCCTCTGCTGATCTTTCCTTTGGTAATTGGTTCTTGGACCCTAGCGGCTGGGCCTGGGTCTGCCAAGGTTGCCTGAGACATCAGGAATGAGGGGCATTACCTGCCCTCCCCCAGGGAGGACCGAAGGTGGCATAGGGTTGATTCAGGGCAGGTTGACTAAGTGACCTCAGGCAAAGGCCAGGATGCCACCTGCCCCAGTGCTCCCAGACTGCTGGTTGATCCAGTCAGCTCTTGGGAGAGACTTGTTTGTTCTGAGTTCTGTTCCTCCAGGAGTGGCACGGTCCTTCAGATGCCTCCAAATGATCAGGAATCCACAGAGCCCAGCTTCCATGAGGGGCACTTGTCCCATTACCGCTTATGAAGGATTCACTTTGTGTGCCTTTTACAGCCTTGCTGGAGTGGACGCTGTCCGTAGGTGCTCCGCGGGGGCTGGCTGGGACAGCTGGGTGAGATGAGCTAACCCCTTCCCATCTAGGGCTGTACACTTTGGGTTTATAATCCACCGAGTAAAGTCCAGACAGCAGCTAAGGCTCTATCAGCTTTTTCCTGAAACCCAGCAGATCTTCCACTTGTAAGAAAAGAAGAAAAGAAATTTTGTTCCTTGGTGGACACGTGGCAGTGCTGGGCGCTGATGTCCTGGGTCCTCAGCGGAGAGTGACCGCCAGCCCCAATATCCAGGCTAGGAGTGAGGCCCCCAGAGAACTGCCTGAGGAGGCCTGCTGCACACCACTGGGAGCACGGATGGGGGTCCTACGGGCACACTTGCCCTTCCTCTTGGGCCTTGCTGTGGGCATGATGTCAAAGCTGAACTTGTGCTGGTAGTCGGGGGCATAGTTCTGCAACTCATGGGGCTGCTTCCCGGTGCCCACCTTAGAGATCTGGTTGCGGTTTCTGTGGCTGATGCAGTTCTTGCCTGGTTTCTTGTAGCCTGGCCTGGAGCCAGGCAGATGGCTGTGTGGGTGGCCCTTGTCCCTGGTGGGGCCATGGGATGGGTGGTGCTCTTTGCGGGCAGCCCTGTCAGTGGTGGTGAGCGTGTGCGACTTGATCTGGTGGGGGGATGCTGAGCCTGTGCAGTTCCGGATGTCCTCAGCCCTCAGCAGCTTCAGGTCCTGGCCTTGCCTCAGCTCAGGGGATGCACAGGGGACAGCAGAGCTGGAGCCTCGGAACCTCCGCAGCCATTCCCAGAGGGAGCGCGCCCTGCAGCTGCAGTCCCAGGTGTTCCCATTGAGGTGGAGGAACTCCAGGGCCACCAGGGGGGCCAGAACGTTGCCCTGCAGCTCTGACAGGCTGTTATTGAAAAGAAAGAGGGTGGTCAGCCTGCGGAGCTCATGGAAAGCCTTGTGGTGGACCCACTGCAGCTGGTTCTCATGCAGAAGCAGCCTGTCCAGGTTTACCAGGCCCCGGAAGGTGTCCTGGCCCAGGCTCCATAGCTTATTGCCATGGAGAAACAGGTGGCTGAGGTTGACCAGGTCCACAAAGATGTCGTTCTGCAGGTACTCAATGCGGTTGTCCTGCAGGTAGAGGTACTGCAGGCTGTGCAGGCCACTAAAGATGCCTGCCGGCAGGGCGCTGAGTCCACACTTACAGAGGTAGAGGGCATGAAGCTTTACCAGGCCCTGGAAGGTCTCGGGTGCCAGTGTCCGCAGCTGCCTGTTGTCGCCAAGGTCCAGCTCCTCTAGGTGCACAAAGCCCTCGAAGGTGTTGGGGTCAATGAAGGTGATGTTATTGGAGTAGATCCACAGGGTGACCATAGCAGGGCTGAAGTGGCCCTGCTGGAGAAGGGTGATGTGGTTGTCCTGCAGGAATATGCACTCACTGTCCTCGGGGATGCCCTCAGGGATGGCAGCAAAGTTGTGTGCCTGGCAGCTTACTTACTGTCATGGGTGCTGGGCAGCACACACAGTCCCGCGGGCAGCCACCACCCAGGGGCAGCTCCCCAGCCAGCAGCAGCAGCAGCAGCAGTAATTCCACACAGCTCCCTTTGGTAAGCATGTTGGCCGTGGGGCGGGTGCTCAGAGGTCTGCCTAGGAGCGCGCCCTCCTGGAGTCCAGATTCAAATCCCTGGGCGCCAGCTGCAGCTAATCCCAGCGCGTCCAGGCGGGGGCAATCCGGGGATCCGCTTGTGCCCGGCGGCTCGGACCCACAGGGGCGTAGTGAGCCCCAGCCCCGCGCCGAGGGCACCGGCGCCCCGCAGCAACCGCGCCACTGCTTGGCAGCTTAGTGCGCTCGTTCAGCCCCCGGCAAGCAGCTAGCTCCACCAAGCCGGCTGCCTGCTTCTGCAGCCCAGAGCACTTTGCAGGAGGTTTTGAGGGGGGACGCCGCTCCCCGGCCGGCGGGCGGGTCGCAGCCCCCTCTCTCATCCGCCTCGGGCAGCAGCCGCGGCTGCTGCTGCCGGATTTTAAAAATTTATATATTGTTAGAGAACGAAAATAAAGGGAACAAATATTTGCTAATTTCTGGTCTGGGATAGACATAACATTCAGTTTCTAGTGCTGTTTTTTTTTTATTTTCCTTAGAGTTCATTTTTAAAATTTATTTTTTATTAGTGCATTATAGTTTTACATAATGATGGGATTAGTTGTCACATATTCCTAGATGCACATACAATTTGTTCATTATCCTCCCACTCAGACTCCTCTACCTCCCTCCTCCCATCCCCTGATCCCTTGCCCTTCTTCTGGGTCCTACATTGTTCCTAAAATCTGCAAATACAGTGACATAATTTTTATACCTAAGAAGAACAGTAGATGTATATATGGCTATAGTATATACAGAGACCTTTATAACTGCTTGGAATGTAGCTTGCTTTATCTCAGTTCTAACATTTCCCCTTCTCCTTTCCTTTCATCCCTTGTTATTCTTCAATATATTTGACATTAGGAGTAAGCATTTATGTTTTTGTACAGGTATGCAGCATAGCTTGTTCAAATATTTTATGAAGTATCTTGCAACTGTATCTCATAAATATGAACATTTTGCATTTTTGTTCTGTGGATCTAATACATGAGTTTTTCTACTTCTGAGCCTGCGTTTATGTCCATCCTCCACAAATGAAGGATACCACTCGGCCCTTGGCTCTCTGGGTTTGGCTAACATCGCTCAGCCTGAGTTCTTCCATTGCCATCCATTTACTTTCAATAGATGCAATATTGTTTCTAATATCGGAGTAGGACTCCATTGTATATATGTACCAGAGCTTTTGGATCCATTCATCCAGTGAGGAG
This sequence comes from Aplodontia rufa, assembly GCA_004027875.1. Taxonomy (NCBI): domain Eukaryota; kingdom Metazoa; phylum Chordata; class Mammalia; order Rodentia; family Aplodontiidae; genus Aplodontia; species Aplodontia rufa. The sequence continues at coordinate 9,748 of PVKS010036417.1, read as the reverse complement.
CATCTGGGTTGGTTCCATAATTTAGCTATTTTAAGTTGAGCTGCAATGGACATGGATTTTGCTGTGTCAGTATAATGTGCTAATTCTAACTCCTCTGGGAAATACCCAGAAGAGGAGTTGCTGGATCGTATGGTAGGTCCATCCCTAATTTTTTGAAAATTCTCCATACTGCTTTCCAGCGGGGCTGTACAAGTTTGCAATTCCACCAACAGTGTGCTATCTCCTCAGTTCCTATCTCCCCACAACCCATCCAGCATTTGTTATTACTTATATTCTTCATCTTTGCCAGTCTGACTGGAGTGAAGTGAAATCTTAACGTAGTTTTGATTTTCATTTCCCTGATTACCAGTGATTTAGAACACTTTCTCATGCATTCATTGGCTTGCTCAAAGTCCTCTATTGAGAAGTTTCTGTTTAGCTCTCTGGCCCATTTATTAATTGGATTGTTTGTGTTTTGTTATTGAGTTTTTTAATTTCTTTATAAATTTTGGATATTAGTCCCCTGTCAGATTAGAAGGATCACAGGCCATGATTCTCTCCCATTCTGTAGGTTATCTCAGTGTTTTGACCATTTCTTTGGCTGTACCAAAACATTTTAGTTTAACGGCATCCCACTCAGTGAGTGTAGTTCTTTCATTTTAGGGGTCTTGTTGAAGATGTCATTGCTAACTCCTGTATGCTGGAATGTTTGTCCTAATTTTTCTTCTAGCTGTTGAATGGTAGCTGCTTTAAAAGTACTTGTTTCTTTTTTTTTAAATTTTTTATTTTTGAACAACCATACAAGTTTTTAACAAAATAATATAAAATGTGTATATATTCTGGATATTGCAATTACCCCCAGGAGTGTCCCCCCAATTACCCTCCCTTATCCCACCCTTCCCCTTCCCACTATATCTCTAAAAAAAGTATTAGATTGTAAAACATTACATCTTATCTGGATTTAACACATGCTAATAGACCAACTTTCTCATTGTCCAGGGTCTAGTCCCTACCTCCACAGATGAGTGGAGACAATCGACCCTTAAATCTCTGGGTTAAGCTGATTTTACTCAGCATGATCTCTTCCATAGCCATCCATTTATCTTCAACAGCTGCAATATCATTGTTTTTAATTGCTGTGTAGTATTCCATGGTATAAATGTACCACAGTTTTTGGATTCATTCTTCCAGTGAAGGACATCTGGGTTGTTTCCATAGCCTAGCAATAGTAAATTGAAGTACTTGTTTCTTAAACTCATCAGAATGACTTTGAAAGTGGTGTGTTGTGATAAACTCTTTTTTATGAATTATGCATCTATCATTTGTAGTGGTTGACCCATGTTCCCTAATAAATAAGTACCTGGTCTTTGTTAAGTCTGTAAGCTTGCCTGTCCAGCAACTCCACTGTATTGTCCCACTGTGTGGATTGATACCAATGTAGTACTGAGATCAAATGCAGTTTAGTACCATCAATTTGGAAAGTCAAAGTTAGTTGTGTGTTAATTCTAATTCCCTCTTTATATGAGAAGACCGATTATAGTCCAGATTCTGTCCTGACATTTTTGACACTTCTAGTGGTAATCAGTTCTGTTTTTAAACACCAATGATTTGTCAGGTATCTCACTGAGCTGTGTTCATATTTTTTTCCACATATAAGGTCAAAGATCTTTGGAGAGGAATTATTTTCCTTCAATTGGGGAATACCTTTCTGTAGACCATGTTATATTAATTATATTAAGCCTCTATTAGATAATATTTTAATTGATTATTTCCTGATATCCCAGTTTGGTTTCCCTTTTTGCTACTCCATCTAATTTTGACCTCTGTTTTCATAAAGCAAGAGCTTCATTTCGCATCAGGCTGCTATCCTTACCGACTTTTATGTAGACTTTAATTTTATACTTTCTTTTCCTATGACAGTGATCTTGTCTTGAACTTTTATTTTTTCTTTTTGTCTGTCAAATGAATGTTCTTTGTTTTATATTGACAGAATCAAAGCTCAGAAATTTTCAGAATTTTAAGGAATTTTAGGAATCAAAGTAGCATCTAGTGCTTCAAAATGTGTTTGACATGCTGTCCAAATGATGATTATGAGAATGAAACTGAAAATTAAAGATATCAAAGAGTCATTTCTTGCTATTGAAAGTGGAAGCAATGGGATTTGAACTCAGGTTCCTTAATTCTAAGCTCAGTACTTTTCCTCAAAATCAACGTGTAGATGAATATTTTCATAATAGGATGGGGAGTTACAGTGGGAACCTAATGAAATTGAATAAGACTGGAATTAGTAAGTGAACTCAGTGGTAGAGGATCCCTAACAAGGGAAAGGCAAGTTGAAGAGGAACAGCACTGTGTTTGGTAAGAATAAGATTTTAGAAAAAGAGACCTAAATCTTGGGGTTTATAACCCATTTCATGAACACACAGCAGGAATTAAGGACATAGAGTAAGATCTCTAGAAAAAACATATTAAAATAGCGTTTGAAGGAACTACTGAACATCTTCTTGTTTTTCTGTTTGTTTGATTGGAAGAACTGACAAATTTAAGTTTTTCAGTTGAAAGATGTCACAATAATTTGACCAAATGGGAAAAGTCTCCAGAATGCACAGGACTGTGAGAGTGGCTTAGAGAATCTAAGGAACCAGGGGACTAGAATTTATTGACTACATAACCTATGGCCAAGAGCAGGTGTCCATCCACCTCTAACTTTTTTTCCTCAACTCATTTGACATCCTGCTTGTATACATGTAGATTAGGGCATGGGAATGATTAGCTGGCAATTTAATCACAGAGCTTCAGCCGGATAATTGGTAACATGTATGCCAAGGCCAGTGATTGAGACTCTATTTAATTTAGTTTCAAGGAACAGGAAGAAAAGCTCCAACTCATCTGTGTGCAAATGTGTGTTAGGAATATGGATCTTCATAGGATGTACATTTAAAGGTTGGAGACTGCTATGAGTCCTGCAGATGAGGGCCTGGAGGGTGGACTCCCAGAGGAAAGATGGTATTTAGATGGTACTTAAGATGAATCACCATCACTGCTGCTTTTCTGGCAATCTTTCCCTTGAGTGCCTGAGTTCCTGTGAAGGTTTTGAGGTGCTTTCTAGTTTATATGGACCTGAATAAAGTGAGACCTCTAGAGGAAAAAGTGGATTTTATAATTTATAATATCCCAAGGTGTCTGACAAAAGTATTCTAAATAATAACATACACGGTCATTCTTTGACATTTATACATTTGACTTTCAAATTTAAAGTTTCAGGAAACCCCCAGCATTGTTTGCGGATAAAGGGTATTTTTAGTATGTGATTTCCATTCTGCAGAATCAGTGCTGCCATTTTCATGATACCTTCCTTTGTCTTTGATCCATGGATAACCAGGAGAGTAGGCATTGTGCATCTTGTTATTTTGTCTTGGGTTATCAGGGGTTTGTTTGAGTTCAGGTAAAAGTATATGTCAGCCATTAATTTGGGTTTTAATTCCTGCCTTCAAGAGAGGCAGTTAGTGAGAATAAATTCTTCTCAGGTTCTGAGACTGGGAAAATTGGAGGCAGAAGGAACTTTATAAAAACAGGTCACATATTAACTGTATCAGTCAAGAAATTCCATTTCATGTATTTAAATTAAGAATTTCACCAGAGTTTATTTTTGTAGAAAAACCTACTTACACATTTTTTGTTATATACTTTTGCTCTAAAGATTTCCCACTAAAACGGATCCTGATGATTCCTGTCTTACATTGGATGAGGTCTGTTATAAATCACCTATCAAGGTAAAGAGATTTTTTTGTGTAATCTAAGTTCTTGCTCTGAATTTGGTGTTTTGAGGTGCTAACATTTCAAATTTAGTAATTTCCCTATTTGTATTCAAATTTGCTTGAAAGATAGTCTTTTTAAATTTTTTTTACACATTTTTGAAAACAAATATTTTTTATTTAGGATTTTCAAATTTTCATTTTATTTTTTAAATTTTGTTATTGTGTTACTCCAAATTTAATGAACTTAATATATAACTATCTTTCAATCTATCCTTAGTTTTAGTCTAACTTCCACATACTTTGGAGTATCTGAGTTTGGCTAGTCTCACTTAGCATATTCTTTTCCATTTCCATCCTTTTCCCTGCAAAGGTCATGATTTCATTCCTTTTAATAACTGAGTAGAACTCCATTGTATGTATATACCACAGTTTTAGAATCTGTTCATCCAGTGATGGTATCTGGGTTGACTCCATGATTTAGCTTTTGTGAATTGTGCTGCAGTAAATATAGCTGTGTCACTTTAATAGAATAAACCATTTTATAGAGTTACATTGAATTTTTGTGACCTTTGTAAATACCAATATTCTCTCAAGTACTTTAGGGTAGTCGGGGCTGGAAGAAATAATGGGTTGGAAATTTGTGTCAGGAACAACTTTCTAACTGCAGGGGAAGTATGAAATTTGGCCAACAATTTTTTTGTGAGATTTACATTACTGTGACTTTTAAATGATAGTTACATGACTTATAACAATCACTCCTAAATTGATGTTTTTAGAAACATGGAATTGCCCTGGTACCTTTGTTTGAAATCTGTAAAGCATTTCTCCTGTAGCTTTTTTCTCTTGGACCCCTTGTATTTTGATTTCATGACATTTTAAAGAGAGCTTTTTCTTCATTTCTATCCTTGGCTCCATATTTGCAGCAAAATGTTATTAGAAATTGTAGTTATGTTTGCATTAAAAAAGGGATTTTTCCGAGTCTTTTCACAACGAGTATTCTTCATCTAATTGTAAAAAATAATGACCAGTTCTAGAATCAGAGACTTGTAATCACTGTATGGTAAGACTGTAGTTCAGACTTTTTTGTATTATTGTGTCCAAAATATACAGATCCTTATGTCAAACTGATAGATTTCAAATGTTAGACGTTTCTGTTCTTAGTTATTTATATATTCATTTTGAAGCTGTTTTATTTTTATGAGATATTCAAGGTTAGGAAATATATTTGCATATGTTCTGGAACAGCTCGGGTAAGGTTTCAAATGTAAGAAACTTGTTAGTATTTTGAACATGAACCAATGTGGAAGAAATAAATTTCTGTATAAGGAACTTTTCTAAGTAACATAATACACATGATGTAGCTAGTAATTCAGTCACCTGGATTCTAAAAACATGATTTAGGTTTATATTGTCTTTTAGTATCTAGAATGTAAAAGTTCAGGTGGGTTATCTTGAATTAGTGCCACAAGAAAGTAAACAAGTTAGAGAAATATCATAAATATGACAGGAACCAGAATATCCTGAGAGCATCTTAGAACATGGGCTTAGATTGGAATTTCAAAGAAATATTTGATGTTTTCTTCCTCCTCCTTATTAGTTTTAAATGATTTACCCTAAGACACAGTATTTCCTTGCTAAAACACCTCTTTAGTGTCTATTCCTTGAGCCATCTCTGTCACCATTGGTTATTTAGCTAACCTTTCTATTTACTAACTGTGTGTGATTTTTATACATCAATAGTGCCAAAATAAAATTGGTCATAAATCTTCCATTTCTGGGTAGGATCAAAATTTATATAATTGTGTAACTTTTGATATTTAACTCATAGGATGAACACAACTTATACTGTTTGTGACTCCAACCAATCTTATGATATTTCTCAAACTCTAGTCTCATGTTTTCCCCTCAGGAGGTAATTGATATCAATATAAGTCATGAAAACACATTCAGAATATTTAAATTTATAAAACGTCAGTTTTTTCAAAGGGGCTGTGAACTAATCAGATGGCTACAATTTTTCTCTAGGTAATTTGGGTTAAGAAAAGAGTCTAATGTGCCAGTATTTGTGTAAAATCAACTGGAGGTAAGGCGAGTAACATGTTAGAGATCTCTCTGTCATTTCTCATAATCCTCATCCAATGAGATGGTATAGCTTATTAAGTGGCAGAATTTGGGTTAAAATGTACAGTTGAATGAGACAGAAATCTGTGCTGTTTCTGTTGTATCCTGCAGTAATGGAAAATATTATATTTCAAATTTGGTGCTCATTACACGTAAATCTTTTGTACTTCCTAGGAGGTCCCAAAAGAAAAAGCAGAATTACATGAAGCTTCTATGCAGTCTAGGAAAGCTGGTGAGCTGTTTGAAGACTACCTATTTCTGTACTGCTCATTGACTTGCAATTAGACTTTTTCATGTACTCTTCACCCTGTTTTTATTGTCTTAGAAGCTAAAACTGACCCTGGGAAAACAGAAACTAAAACCTCACTTGATAACAGTGTTTCTGCCAAGCAAAGGAAAGACATGGCTGCAGTCACTCTTGTAGAATCAATCAGCATAAAAAGCAATTTTGTTCCTTATTCCAAGGTAAGATTTAAGACCCGTTTTCCAATTTTTTAGAGATCATCTCCCATTTTCACACAATGATGACAAATATCCTACAAAGTAATATAAGACTACAAGGTCAGAATCAATAACAATAGGTGAGGTTTAAGTATGGGAATAACACGTATGGAGTTTGGTGGGAGTAGACTATTCTTCAATATGCCATGATGGATAGAACATATAGGAAAGCAAGCCAAAAGAACAGCTTAATGAACATGAAGTCAGAATTTGGGATATATAAGAATTCATTTATGAAGGAAAATATGTATTCAGTTTGAATCACAGACTCAAGTTGAATGATGTTTAAAACAACAGATACAGTGATGTTAAGGAGAGCAGGAACATTATATATTGCCTGCCATGTGAATTTTTAGTCTGGATATGCAGAACAGTGTGTCATGTCTGTCTGTCGTATTTACTTGTAATGTCCTGGAATGACCAGAAAGCAGGGTGTGTGATTACCATCATAAAAATCATTTTGTTATTGTAGTGATTAGAAAAATATGCAAGTTAGGTGCTGGGCATGGTGGTAAACGCTTGTAATCCCAACTTCTTGGGATACTTTTCATCTTGGGATGACAGTTTTATCTGAGTCTGGCTTATTTTCCTTAGCATGATATTTTCTAACTCTGTCCATTTTCCTGAAAAATACATAATTTATTCTTCTTTATGCATAACAATGCTCATTGGTGTATACCACATTTTCTTCACCCGATTGCATTGTCAGGCACCTAGCCTGATTTCACAACTTTCCAATGAGCAATGGTGCCATGGCAAAGATAGGTGGACGTCCTCATCTCTAAAGTGTATTCAGTTTATTTTTTTTTCATAGTCACCAAGGGATATTATAGATGCATCATGCAGTAGTTCCATTTTTAATTTTCTGTGGAATCTTCACATTGTTTTCCATAGTGGATATAGAATCTTTCATTCCTACCAACCGTGTATAAAAGACTTCATTCTGCCCCTTATGCTTCCCAGCTTTTAGTATTTGATTTCTTGATGATTGCCTTTCTGAGTGGTGAAAACTATGATCACAATATTGTTTTGATTTGCACTTCTGTGTTAAAAAATTTCTTTTTTCACATAAGGCTGTACCACTTATACCTTTTGTTTGACAATGGCTGTTTGCTCATTAATTGAAGAGGTTATTTGTATTTCTGATTTCAAGATTTGGAAGAGACATTGGCACTGTTTCTCTGCCATTCTAATGGCTGCCTTTTCTCACTGTTGCTTATTTCATTTACTATGATGGATTTTGATTTTATTTACTTCCTCTTACCTGTTGTTGGTCTTTTTTATATTTTTTATTAGTTGAATATGGACTAAAAGTTAAGGGAGATTCATTATCAAACAATGAAGAACAAATGTATATTCACATAGTAATCCAAGGCTGATGCCATACTATGGTTTCCACCCTTGGGTTCCCCATGGTTACATGTTTCCCTCAATTAATGCCCTGTGTTAAGTGGACTTCTCACAGAGGTCGGAGTTGATTCCCCCATGCTCCCTCCCTCCAGTCTCCATGATGTCCTTCCTATTCCCTTCCTCCCACCCCCATCCCTACATCTCCCAGCCTCCTAGGCAAGGTTCCCTCTGTTCATGTAAAAATTTATACATGTTGAGGTTATTATTAGCTTAGCCATCTATTATACTGTTTCCAGTTGTAATCTAGCTTCCACAAATAAGAGAAAACAATCGGTCCTTGAGTCTCTGAGACTGGGGTTCTTCACTCAGCATTTTTTTTCCATCTACATCCATTTGGCTGCAAATGCCATAATATCATTATCTCTAATACCGAGTAGTATTCTATTGTATATATGTACCAAAGTTTTTGAATCCACTTGTCAAGTGAGGGGCATCTGGGATGGTTCCATAATCTAGTTATAGTAAATTGAGCTGCTATAAACATTGATGAAGTTGTATCTCTATAATATGCTGATTGTAACTCTTTTGGGAAAATACCCAGGAGTGGGACAGCGGGGTCATAAGGTGCTTCCAGCCTTAATTTTTTGAGGAGTCTCCACACTGCTTTCCAGAGTGGCTAAACCAGTTTATACCCCACCAGCAATGAATGTTCCTCTTTTCTCACAGTCCCTCCAGCATCTGTTGTTGTTTGTATTCTTCATTTTTGCCACTGTAACAGGAGTGAGGTGGAATCTCAGTGAAGTTTTGATTTGCATTTCTCTTTTTGTTAATGATGTAGAGCATTTTCTCATGTATTTATGGGCTTTCTGCACTTCCTCTTCTGAGAAGCTTTTTTTTTTTTAGTTCTGTAGCCCAGTTATTGATTGGATTATTTGTGGTTTTGGTGTTTGATTTTTTTAGTTCTTTGTATATTCCGGATATTAGCCCTCTGTCTGAGGTGTAGCAGGCAAAGATTTTCTCCCATTCTGTAGGTTCTCTCTTGATACTTTTGACTAAATCTTTAGCTGTGCAAAAGCTTTTTAGTTTAATTGAATCCCATTCATTTATTCTGGACTTTACTGCTTGTTTCATGGGAGTTTTGTTAAGGAAGGCGGCGCTGACCCCTATACTTTGTAGTGTTGATCCTACTTCTTTTTCAAGTAAATTTAAAGTTTCTGGCTTAATATCCAGTTCTTTGAACCATTTTGATTTAATTTTTGTGCAGGGGGAAAGGTAAGGACCCAGTTTCAGTTGTCTACAAATGGCTGTCCAATTTGTCCAACACCATTTGTTGAACAGGCTATCTTTCTTCCACATTGTTCTTTTGCCCCCTTTATCAAATATCAGATAGTTAAAGGTATTAGGGGTTTGTCAGAATCTTCTATTCTATTCCACTTTTCTTCAGTTCTGTTTTGATACCAATACCATGCTGTTGTTGTTACTATGGCCCTGTAGTATAATTTCAGGTCAGGAATTGAGATACCTCCTGCTTCATCCTTCTTGCTGAGTAATGTTTTGGGTAATCTGGGTCTTCTGTTATTCCATATGAACTTGAGAATTGTTTTTCCATAGCCATGAAGAATAGCATTGTTTTCTTGATAGGGATTGCATTAAATCTGTATAGGGCTTTGGGTAGAATGGCCATTTTGATTATATTAATTCTGTATAACCATGAACATGGAATGTTTTTCCATCTACTCAAGTCTTCTGCAATTTCTTTTTTTTATTTTTTTATTGCCATTATTTTTATTAACATTTTTTTGAACAACCATACAAGTTTTTAACAAAATAATATAAAATGTGTATAGAGTCTGGATATTACAATTACCCCCAGGAGTGCCCCCCCAAATTACCCACCCTTATCCCTCCCTTCCCCTTCCCACAATATTTCTAAAAAAGGATTATGTTGTATAACATTACACCTTATCTAGATTTTTTTTATTTAATTTTTTATTTTTGAACAACCTTACAAGATTTTAACAAAATAATATAAAATGTGT
>PVKS010036416.1:0-19388 GCA_004027875.1 Aplodontia rufa | reverse complement strand
CTGTAAAGTCTGATTTGAAAACACACAGCCACAGCTTTAGCTTTAGAAGAATGGCTTTAGAAATCACCTAAAATGTCATCACAACATTGAGCTTTCTGATGATACAAATCTTCTAAATTTTGTTTGCATTTTGTTTAAAATCAGTTAGAAATTTTAATCAAGGTACATTAACAAATAATATGCCAAAATCATATTTTGAAGCATTCAATGAATAGATGTTATTAAATATTATCTTTAAAAGAGAAAAACATGAATATTTTCTATAAAATTAATGATTAGTGAAGCACATTAAATAACAATAACTCAAAGATTTTGGATTGATGAGATTTGTAAGAATATTTTTGGATGTAGTTGCATTTAGAAAGTATATGTGCATAATATATATATATATTTCACAGTGGAATAAAATTAAGAAGACATGAACATTTGTAACATATGAGCTTGGTGAAACCCTCAAAACTACTCATTAATAGACAAGTAACTCATCATATTTTCTGCTTTAAACATATTTGTTGAAGGACATTCTGAATAGAGATTGAATAAAAAAAAATCACCTGCAAAAATGTTTGAGTTGAAACAGGTACACATACCATTTAAAAAATACACATTTAAAAAATACCAATTTTTAAAAAATTAATTGTCTTTAATTTTTTATTATTTTGGTTGACATAGCATTTGTACATATTTATGAGGCACAATATGATGGTTTAATGTTTGTATGCTTTGGATAATGATCAACTCAGAGCAAATATCACTTTTATGTCCTTAAACTTTCATCATTTCTTTATGGTGAGTGTATTCAAGTTTCTATCATCTAACTATTTTGAGACATATAAGGTAATATTGTTAATTTTATATATCCTATTGTGCTGTAAAGACCCACAATTTATTTCTCCTGTCAAAAACAATAGCATTGTCATGTTGATCAATACATTTTTAATTTTTCACTGATATAGATGCATCATTTTACTTGTTAGTTATAATTTTATTTTTCAAAATAATATTGATGGAATTATTTTGTTTCATTGATGCTATAAAACCAACTTATTGACCAACATATGATTATTTCTCAAATAGATAATTTTTATTATTTTAGAGCCACCTTAAATTTTTCAAAATGTTATTTTGAATAAAATATTTAATAGTAAACCAACTTATGAATGCATATTTATAATGGCTATCTATAAAATATGACTATTTGAAAATTATAAACATCATAATGAAATAAGTAACCTAATAATTAAGTTTGATTAGCTTTCTTGTGACATGACTATCATGATCATAAACTCAACCTGTTTGTTGAAATTCCTGAATTAATTTGCCTGTTCCTTTTTCTCCAAGGAGAATAAATAATCCAAACAGCTACCTATCTATCTTATTCCAGATCATCTGAGGAAGAGTGTATTCTGAAAGAAAATACATTTTTATTTTTTTAACTTTTAAAATTTATTTCTTAATTTTTCATTTTAGCAATCATTGAAACAGCAAAAATTTGAATGTGGAGTGCTGGTAGACATCCATTCCTTCATCTGTGAAAAATGTTTTCCTTTTCATACAAACATCACAGAAAGATTATCATAACTATCATGATGGCATTGTATCCTGTTTGATTTTTTTTTTTCTAGGCAAAAAGGCTAAAATGGGGGTTGGGGATTTAGCTCTGTGGCAGAGCGCTTGCCTAGCACGCGAAAGGGTTCGGTCCTCAGCCCTGAAAAAAAAAAAAAGAAGGCTAAAATGAAGAATATTGGGTATGCTTTATTTAAGGTATATCATTCTGTTGTCTTCTTTATAAAAGAAATATTATATTTCCCCTCAATAGATTTAGCCTGATTAGAGAGCCCTGCTTCATTTTAAAGGTTCTGTAGTGATTTTGGTGGTTCTCTGGTCCCATCTCCAAAGTCATATCCAATGTTCCTGAGTTCCCACTGAAATAGGACATGCCATGCCCAACTCCAGATAGTTCTCTCCAAAGTGAGAATTTTCAGGGTGTCTCCTAATTTGTGCATGGCAAGCATATTTTTAGGTCTGTGCAAGCTTTTGTTGAGACTATGCACTGTTTCTTGAACACTGAATGAGTGGAGATATAAAACTCGAACAGGAGCATGTACTTTTGGTAACACTTAGCAAGTACTTTGTTGTAGTGTCTCAGTTTGCTATGGCTGCTATAACAAATACCTGGATTATTTAAACAACAGAAATGTATTTTCTCACAATTTTGGAGACTTGAAGTCTGAGATGAAAGTGTTGGCAGGGTCAGTTTTCTGAGGTCTCCTTCCTTGGCTTGTAGATAGCTGTCTTATCCTTGTGCTTTCACATGGTTTTTCCATGTGTTCCAATTTTCCTTGCTTATAATGTTACATTGGATCATGTTCCACTGTAGTGGCCTTATTTTAATGTGATCACCACTTTAAAGACTTTGTCTCAGAATTCATCACAGTCTGAGGTGCAGGAGGTTAGCACTTTAGTGTCTGAATTATGGGGAAATACAATTCAGGCTATAACAATTAAGGTAGCCTCATAAGAAATTATAAGGCAAGCATTATTAATGTACCCATTTTCCTGAGGCAGAATCTGGGGAGCAGGAAGGTTAAATAACTTACTCATGGTCATTTAGTTAGTAACTGATGGAGTTCAAATTTGAACCCCAGGCAGTCTGGCTCTAGAGTCTTTGATCTTAATGACTACACAATATTGCAAAAACTAGCTCTGATAAGTTCAAGTGCAATGCAGTACTTAATTATAAAACAAAATTATATAATTAAAATTCTAGCCAATTTATTTATTTTACCCAATAATATCACATGCGTTAACTTCATCTCATGATGTTATAACAAAATACCTGAGATTGGATAATTTGTAGAGAATAGAAATTTTTTTCTTGTAATTCTGGAAGCTGGAAAGTCCAAGATGAAGGCATGAGCAGTTTTGGTATATGTGGTAAAAACTTTCTCTCTGCTCTAAAGATGGTACCTTGACTTTGCATCCTCATGTGGAAGTTGGTAAAGGACAAAAGGGTCAAGGTGCTCTCTTTTATAAGAGCACTGAGTGTCATGCATGAGGGGAAAGTCTTGATGGTCTATTCACTTTCTAATACATTTTCATTCACAATTAAGTCTCAACATATAAATTTTGAGGCCAGTGTTCAGATGATAGCAGCTTTTAGTGTGGAAGTTAACTTTCTGTTTCATCACTTACATCCAGTACTGTACACCTACAAATAAAATCATAGTCTAACAAAATTTCAGTATAGAACTAAGGAATTCATGTATTAAAAATATCAAGAATGCATGGAAACCCCCATATTACTTATTCAATAGTGATGGAAAGGCATTTCAAGCAGGTTGGGGGAAATACATAACAAATGAAAGCCCTCTTATTCTGGATTTTCTGCTTAGTAATGACAAATAAGAACATAGTCAGCAGCACAAGAACAGTTGACAGTTAAAGATGTAAAAGCAGCAATTATTCCCTGCTGAACATTCAAGTGGCTCGATGATGAGAACCTAGGGGAATTTGAGGGTTTCCAGATCAATGTGTACTGCATTGACAGAAACAGAGTAAGAAGAAAAATAATCAAAATAAGAAGAAAAGCAACAAAATGTTGGCAAATCCCAGAAGTGAACAGTAGAGAACATTGGGAGATATTAGGGAAATTTAATATTTCTACTTTAATTGGGCTTGAAACAAAAAGGGCTCTAAACTTTCAGTGATTTGGGGGTTTAGGAGAAGTCTTTGGAAAGAAGAGTGATGGTGGCAGAGGAGATGGTGTTGCAGGGATAGGAAGAGGAAGGGAAATGACATTTTAAGGAAAATGTGAATCAGGTGTAGGTAGAAAGGAGTCCAGGGTTAGACATGTGGTATTTGAGGTTGAAATGAAGTCTCCAAAAGATGAACTCCAGCTGCTGATTGTTAATACAGGAAAGAGGTTGGCGTGGGTGATGCAAGCTTGTTATCCTCACGGAATTACGTGCAAAGCGCTAGGAATGGATGGAAGGAGGAACATTGAGACGAAGAATGTAAGAGAAAGACCGAGTTGCAGGAGAGTTTATATCAAAGATATAAAGGTTGAAGCTTTGAGGCCATTAGGAGAATCAATGTGAGTTTGCTCCTTGGAGTGAAGAGACCATGACATTCTTCTTTGTATCTGTAATATGTATAACAGTATTAATATAGCTTTAAAGAAAATGAAATAAACTAGGAAAGTAAGGAATGAATGCCATAGTAGTTCAATGTCGCTCAAGCGATTTGAGCCTAGAGAAGGTCAAGTCTATAAAAGTTTGCATGTTGTAATGGTGAGATGTGACCGATATAGTGAAGGAACTAGAAAAAAGCATTGAGCTGTAGACACAGAATGATGGCCTTTGTCAAGCTCATTTTACTATGAGAAAAGATGGGACATTATCAGAGGTCCCACTTCCCATGCTGACATCCAGCATTTCTTGGAAACATTAATAAAGAGGTGAAGCGTAGGTCTGAGTGAAGGGTTCAGCAGAAACCCAAGAGATTGACAGTTCAGCTTTATTAAAGAAATCAGTGAATTTATTAGTAATAAAAGTAAAATTGCTTATAATTTTAAATTGCTCATTGTAGGAGAACAATAACTTAAAAGTCTGCGTCAAATAAGTATTAGTTACACAGTTATTGAAACCTTTCTGAAAATTTCCATGTTTATGAAGAAAATGAGAATTTCAGAATCTCTTAAATGATACAGGTGAACATTTTTTTTTTTTTTTGCCATTTTTAAAGGAAAATGACTATGAACTTGTTAATTCCAAAGCCAAGTGTTTTGATGTGGGTGTTTTGCCTAAGGAGCTTTTTGTAGCCACCTCATCAAAACAGCTATGAAAAAGAAATCTCTCATTTACATTTCTTGTCTGAGTTCCACCCCCATCCCTGTGAATCCATGGAACTCAGAGAAAGCTAAGTGTAAAGAAATAACACAGAAGAAAGTTAATCAGTTTCACCAGAGGACTACACTTTAAGGTCAGATTGGCTTTAGCAAAATGCCACGTACACTAATTATCCATGAGCACTTAAATAGCCCTTTGACCAATAAACCATTTGTCTTTTTCTTTCCTGCGGGCTGTCCTAAGGGTTGTTCTGAATCCCCACAGGGTGGATTGGACTATAGTATATCTACCTAAGCTATGTGGAATCACTTTTGCTTATTGTGTTGAACATGTCTTAAGATCAACTAGAGCCTGTCTCTGTGGAGAAGAGAGCAGTAGGTAAACCTGGGCTGAGTTTTTTCCTCTCAAATCAAGCCTAAACACAAATGAGTTTGTAGAAGGGATTTCATTCATTTTTTTTTTAATTTGGTAAGTTCAAAGACTGTGAGCAAGACAGTAATACATTTGATTAATAATACCCTGATGTAATAAATTTTATTAGGTTTTTTTAAAAAAAGAATATTAGATTTCAGAAGGCAAATTAGTGGTTTTCCAGTTCAATATCTCTCCTGGCCTTAGAACCACCTTTACAATATCTTTGACCTCCAAATACTCTTTGTGTGCCTGAGAAGTCACGATTTTGTGAGGACAGACCCTCATTTCAATGGGCCTGGTTGTTAGTGGCAATAAATGACTGCTTGTTGAACCCTTCAAAATTATGAATTTCTTTTTCCTGTTTAACCTCTGTGGGGCCCAGCTACTGTGAGGAAAGGAAAATGTAAGATTAGGAATGAGACAGTAGAATTTGATGTAAGTAGGAAAAACAAAGATGTCAATACAGTGGGTGGAAATGAGCCAGGGTTCCACTCTTGCTATTTGCAGAGCTAGTGAGGTTATGATATACTTCCAGGTATAGTTTTTGTAGGGAAGATGACCTTCCTCTACCCTCTGAACTTTCTGTAATTGAGTCTATGAAATAGACTGACAGCAGGCAGATTTTCATGAGAAAAGACTGAGATAAATATTTTGTGCGTAGGGGCATCACCGGAAAGAAAAATGTGTATCTGTTAAACCTGTGAGTTCTAGAAGCTTATGTACCCTCTTCATGGAAAAGAAGGGAGGAGAATGTAGGTAACTTAGGGGAAAGTCAATGATTTTAAGGAAGGATGAATGGGCCCTGTCAAGAATAAATGAGAGCCTGCAAGAAAGACTATGTTACTAACTTCCAGATCCCTGTCCTGAGTAAGAGTTTAACTTTCCTGGGTCAGTGAGATTATGGGAGGAGACTCATGACAGCTGTGTTTCTTTTGAAGGATCTGTCTTCAGTCACATTAAGGAAGTTCAGAGAAAGTCCTTCCTTATATTCCGTATTCCCCAAATGCCCTCAGTTGAAATAAATGGCACATCAAAGTGACTTATTTTGGTGCAGTGTTTCCTGATTTCCTTAAATTTGATTAATTTGATCATTCTCATCTTATGTGATTTTCTTCTAAAACCATATTCTCATATGTGTGTCTCCATTTGTTAAGAGACTGAATATCTGGTATTTCTCTTTGTTCACGTACATATGTCATTCATTTATCCTTGTGTTGTTCTAAAATTCACCTCTCTTCAACACTACTTCTAGGCATTAATTCTGATGATAAATTCTTAAAAATTTGCAATTAGTTGTCATTATTTTTCTTGAGATTTCTCCTATTTGATAAATGTTATTTTTGAATGGATTAAGAAAATGTAGCATATTTGAAGCTTTTTCAAACCCTATTTACTGTCTTTGTAAACTCTTATATCCAGTTACTCCTTTAAAGCAAACAGATGATAAAAACTGTTTCAGATGTAACATTTCCAATACAAAATTAAATGCAATGATGATATTTTTGTCATGAAAATCTGTTCTCTTTATTCAAAGAAGAGATTTCAAGGGTTTCTTATGATTATACTTATAGATAGAAACACTAAATAAGTGATATAAAGTAATATTATGCAGTCGTGATAAGTTTTTTTTTATTCCTCAGTTGCAAGATGTTACTACATTGCAAAGGAACACTTTAACTGGTAGTTGAAATAAAATGCTGTTAACTTTGTGGATTACAGTATAATTTGAGTTCAATGCTGCTTATATTTTGTACCATATTAACAATAACTGCGTTATAAATTCACAGTCTGAGAAGTGGGGAGTACTACTCAAACATTAAAGAGGAAATATAATGCTGCTAAAGTTAATGGAGAAGTCAGGTTTAATGAAGCCTTTGCAGTTTTTTTGAGAAATGTGATAGATTTCACTAAAGGTATTATTTATAGAACGCTTTTCCCTTCTTAGCTGAAACTCAGATGCAAAAATTGAAAATAAATCTGCTTTTGTTTCATACTATCTAGCTCATGGATCTTGCTCAAAGAATATGGGATAATCTTGAGGTATAATTAAGATTCTGTCAAATATGTGCGAGATGGCAAATTAGTGGTCACAGTATATAAACTAAGTAATAAATTAATTCTTGGATTTGGATCTATTTTGTCATACAACTGTTCACTTCATGAATCTTAATGTTTTTACCACTTTGGTTACTGGCAAATAATAAATGAAATTACTTGTTTAAAAAAGTCAGTTTTTATATCTTATACAAAATTAAAAATAGTCATTAATTGAACAATTTTCCACTAAGTTCCAAATTATTATTTATTATTATAAATCTTTTATAAAGTTACTCAAGTTCACTTTCCTGAGTTAACAAAACTGTACAGGTTTTTAACAAAACTAATTGCTGGAAATAGGGGTATTGCTGCTGAAAAGAATATAATATGAAAATGAGTGTTCTTTAGCAATGAAATTTCAGAAGATTGATTATAATCTGAATGGAAAATGACCTTTGTGAGATAGTATTTTAAATTCTTTTTCTGAAAATAAAGACAGCTTTTTCCATCTTCTATCTTTTACCACGTTCACCATGATTGCTAGAAGATGTCTTCTCCATGGTGACATCATTCATTTTTGTTTAGAAACTGGAGTTCTTAAATATATTTCTTCTTGGAAGCAAAAACAATGTTGGCCGATTTTACTAAAATTCCCCTGTGGTTTCAATTGCTCATGTGCTTGATGTGAAATTAGATGTGTAAGAGGTAAGAGTATGATGTGTTTTTAATTCTCTGGTCATTGATAAGTTGTCTTTGATTGTTTTCTGTGCAATTCTTCATTATGTTGCCCAATCAGGATATTGAGCAGAAAATTCTAACACTCAAATGCACATAGTATAATGTGAAGTGACTTTTTAAAATTTAGGCTAGTTAAGTAGATAAATATAATGGACTACTATAGAATGCCACTGTGCGTCAGAGTCATACTTAAGAATAGGGATAATGAGTTGTTATTCTGTGAATTATTAAGATCTGTATGCTTAAAATGATGTAATTTAGTTTTCTCTGCATGGCTTTCAAAAATAATATGATCCTTTTTCTCTACTTTTAAATGCAAAATCCATAGAAATGGAAATTAGCTGCAGCTGTGATTTTATGAATGGTTTCCTAGAAACTACATTGAAGGAAACTTCAAACCACAAATGAGTTTTATATTGCTCTTTTAAGCCAAGTGCAGATGGGAAATTTGTGAATTTTCATTCGAGCTATCCAAATGCTTTAAATGTGCTTTTTGAAGATGATGGTCACATTTTTTTCAAGTTTAAAGTAACATTAAAAAGGTATCATATTTACAGAATATTCTAATGATAGAAACTTTATCAATCATCTATTAAAATGAGAAGCTTATTTATTACAATGTAAAAATACGTTTTTAAAGATGAAATCAAAGGTTCATTGACTTTTTAGTTTATTCACATTAACTTGGAGTTCTTATAATACCTTTTATGATCACTGCCCCGAATATCATAATTTTTTTTTGTTAAATCTAGGGTTATAAAACTCATTTGTACAAAGCATATGCAAAGAATTCTTAATATGTGTAGGACACTGGTTAGTAGTTTGTTGAAAATATCAAAATAATTCAGAAAAAATATATTTTTTATAGTTTGTAAGTTCAGTGGTAGGAAAAGAAATATTTTATCAATAATGATTGACCGTAGATAATTCTAGAATGGATAGTGAAACACATAATTTGTAATGCTCAAAAAAGAAAGCATAATAGATACATATGATATTGTATTATTTGAGCATGTAATATTCAAATCACCCTAGTCTTTCTTTAAAAAAATGTCTACTAAATCAAAGAAAGAAAGAAAGAACTTGTAGCTCATGTGAAAAACAAATAGACATTTGACAAGTCTTCTTGTGGCAAGACAGTGATATATAAGTAGATGATTGGAATATATTGACTAATTGGCTGACATAACAATAGGATTCCTGATTAAAAGAACTGTTAGTCTGAAAGTCAATTTCTAATGGAAAATATCCTTTGTGTGTTCTATCCATCACAGTATTTTATATATTTCTTAGATGGAGGCATTGTTTTTCAAATCTGCAGATAAAACAAATCCTTAACATATTAAACAGTTGACATATAGAATCAGTACCTCTAATATTATAGCATCAAAGAATTATCTATCAAATCAAATGAGATACATTTTTAATAAACATTGATGAATGTTGAGTGCTTGGATTCAAAACATAAAATGTTGAAAGACAGATAAGCAATTACTTGTACAAAGATCAGCAAGCAGTAAATTTTCTCTGAATTCCTGTCCTGATAAGATTAAGGAGACTGCTAATCTGATGTCACCTACTGCTTAATGAATGCCTACTCTCTCCACTAGCATATTCTGTCTATCTATAGCTTATTTTCTTACCTTAGAATGAATAGCTGAGTCATGCTCAGCATAGTAACAAACAGAAATCCACCTTCCCAAATTCTAACTTCTAGTTTTTTCTATCACAGCAGCTCCTAGTCCTTAACTGCTTTGTGTGGAAACTTGGTAGTCAGCCTCAACTTCTTCACTTCTTTGCCATAATTAATGTTCGGAGTATTCTTTCAAATAGATGGAAACATTAATAATTTTAGATTTTTCAGTAGGCAATGCACAATTTTCAAAAGATTTTAGTATATTTACATGATTAGTGTAGATTCTTAAGGTGTGCTAATGTAGAGAATGACCAGGAGAAAAGCTAGATGCTGAATGTAATGGCCCAGGCTAAGAGAGGTGGGAGAAAAGGAATGTAAGAAATAGACTGAAACCATGCACAAGGGGACATCTATGAACTGTTTACACTCAGAAAAGTAATAATTTTATAATAATTAAATTTTTGTAAACTTAAAAATAACCCACTTAAAAATAAATGAGCTGCCTGTTACATGATGATTTTATACAGCATTGTATAGTTGAAATAGAGCTAAGGTATCTTTTGACTTGATAGGTAATGATTCCATCATAAACATTCCTGAAGACACATAGGATAAGTGCATTATAAATTAGCAAAATAGAATCTTCAGCAGAGAGAGAAGATAAAATATTATGTAGGAAATTTTATGTGAACTGATAAAAACAACTTTAAAGAAATTAAGCAGTAGAACGAAGATGGAAAATGGAGAATTGCTTGGCTGTTCATTGGTAGGTTTTTCATAAGCAAAGGATGGCACATAAAGAAATTTTAGATGTTCTAGGAAAGTCATTTTGGGTCTTCCTCTAAAAATTCTAAATTCTACAGTATGGATTTTGGATATTAGACTGCACTAAGTGTAGGTACAGAAGTCAATTAGGAAGTGTTCACAGTATTTAAATATTAAAGCAAAATGTTTCTAAATTTTATGATTTGAAATAATTTAAAGAGTGACATATTAAAAAAATTATGAAGGAAATATTGTGAAGTTACTTTTATTATACAACAGTGAGAAGTCATTTGGAGCCTGGCTTTAATATCAAGAAGAGGAATGGACTTGGACATGAACAATTATGCATTTCTTTGTAGACTTGTTCAGTTTTCTATTTTATGGTTTTATCAGTGCATTATACATAATAGTGGATTCATTATGACATTCATATATAGGCATATAATATAATTTGCTCTCATATAGTCCTCAGTACTTCCGCTCGTCCTTCCCTCTCCCTCCTCTGCTCTTCATCTAGTCTACTGGTTTTATGTATACATATATATGTATACACACACATATGTACACTGTATGTATATATATTTAATATGTTATATGGATACATATAGCATACTTTGACTCATTTTATCCCCCAGTTCTTCTCCCCAGTTCTTTCCCTTTCTTCTTCCCTCCTCCTTGATCCCCTACCTCTGTCATACAGTTTTGAAAAGATAATTAAAATGCACAATTGCAGGTTACAGGGAAAGTCAAACAGTGATGCAAATTTATGTCATTATAAATGGAAGTTACATTGGAGTGAGTCTAATTGGGTAAAGAACCCACCACAGAAGGAGAGAATGTGTAATGCACAATGAAGAAACATGGAAAGCATTGGCGAAAATATATAGTTATGTTATGGGAGGCTGAAATATTTCAGAAATATCAGGGAGAATTTGCTACATGTGAGAGTAAGGAGTCCATTGATATCTTACCACTGAAGTGAAAAGGGAAGAGTTTATCATGCAGGTGATTGGCAATGTTATGTATTATAGAGAGTTAAAAATAGAGATGATCTCATTTGCCTTGTCAAGTAGCAGATAATTGGTGATTTTACAAATTAGAGAAAAATAGCAAACCTAAAATTCTACAGCTTATCTTTACATAGAAAAAATATTTGATTGAAAAATAGTCTAGTCATTTCTCTTGATATTCTATATTTTTTAGAAATAAGAACACTGCAAATTCATTTATTCTGAACTTTCCATTATTTTCTATTGAATAGCATATTATTGTTTTATTTTCTGTTTGGTAATATAACTGCATTGTTTGGCATATAAACAACTCCAACACATTTTATATCTCAGAATGCTGAGATTCTTTATATTCTTGGAGGAAAGCAAGTATGATGCACTTTGTGTCAAACTATTTCAAAATCATGGAATAACAGAAATTGAAATTGTGAAAGTCAGAAAACATGGCCACATGTATATATAAGGTGTCTTCCTTATGCCTTTCTACTCTGTATCCCTTTTTAATCCACCTTGTTCTCTATCCCCTTCATATGCTGATCACATAAAATGACACATAAGAGCTATTTAGCTAAATGTATTTGTATAATATGCAGTATGTCTACCTATGGGTAAGGAAAAGTCATACTGATAAGGAAACAAGTTATGAGCATGCAGGATTTTGTTGTTGCTGTTTGGTTTTTAGATGAGCTTTTCCAAATAATGCCTGCATTTCTACTGCCCCAGTGATCAAATGCACATTTTAATGGAAGTTGTATTTCCTTGATGTTTACTTTTATAGCTTTAATATATTTTAATTGGTTTTCATCCATGTGAAAATTATTTAGAGCCAGATTGGAAGTGAACAAAAATAGCAAAATTCATTCATTCGATTACTCATTAATTTTTTATATAGTAATTTAAAAGTGTTTATGGAATGCAAGCTACAAGATTATGTTTTCAAGTCATATACCCTTGTAAGCAGAAAAATGTGCAACAGAACTGTAATAGCAGTTGGGAAGAGATTATTTTTAAGCATTTGATTAATACATCAGTAAGGAGGAAGAAAACAGAATTCTGTTGACTTTTGTTTCATATTTTCAGCTTTGATTTATTTTTGTCTTGTCAAAAACTATCTTGTAGAGTACCCATCATAAATATTCTCAGTTTTTAAAGTAAATCAAGTAAATCTTTGCTTTTTGGGAAACATCAGTCTTGATTGTCATTTTTATTTTGACATGGTTCTTTGTTGATGTGCCAAATTGGGTGACATAACAATCATTTTGAATAAGCATCTAAATCAAAATGGTCTTCCTTGCCTTGTTGGAATAGGAAGAACCTAAAATTAAAAGCATGACCTTATTTTCAAAAGACTTACAGTAAGATGTCAGTAACTTTGGGGACCATTTTCTATTCAAAATGTAGATTTTGCTTTTGGTTAAATACTTCTTTGTACATTAGATTATAATGTAAATACACAAGGTTCTATACTTGTGTATCTCTCTGTCGGACATATTCATGTTTAATCAAACATAGTCTAAAAACAGCTCAAATCTGTTCTATGTGGAACAAGTCTGCAATTGTCTGAACATATACTGTTCTTTAAAGGGCCAGCACATCTTAAGTGATGCTCAATAGCTCTGTGTAATAGTTTCTCCCTGGTTCATCACTATCTGATTTCCGCTAAGCTCTGCTGGAAACAACAAATCTAACAAAAACAGTAGCAATCCTATCATTGGACAATAAAAGAGGACAACCCAGACCTCTAGGGTGACTTCCCTGCCTGTGGCCTGTCATAGTTCTGAGGTAAGTTTGTTAGAGGGCACTTAGTTCTGTATCAGAGCTGTTGCTGGTCTGCTTTCTGTCACCACCTTAGTGGTCATCAAAATAACACCTCAGAAAGAAAGCACAGACATGTCTTCCAAAAACAGCTAATCTGAAAGTCTTTTTAAAAGTCCTTTTTTTCCTGGTCTAAACGTAGGATTAAAATTATGTTAACAGATATTGTAAGAAAAAAAACATATGTACTAGAAAGACCGTTTTGATGTACAACAGAGCCAGATACCAGGATGTGACCTGCCCTTGTCCAAAATTTGAAGAAAAAGCTTTAGTCAACCAATTGGGAAATTAGTTAACAAAATGAGCTTGGCAAATTATGAATATTGCAAAAAATATCTATACTTATTGCATAGTAATTGGCTTTACCTGTGTATAGTCATGTGAATGGTTAGAGGGAAAAAAATGTGAAAGGATTTTGACTAAATAACCCTGAACTTTAATGACATGCTATGTTTTAAATGTTTTTGACCAAAACTCTAATATGTATTCCATTTCTATTTATTTGTCTCTTTTACTTGAATTAAATTATATATAGAACTGTGCATAATAATTCTTTCTTGTTATGTTTAATCAATGTTTACATGAATAGTGCTCAATTTCTTATATTTTTCTGTCCAATGATACATTTTTATTTTAGTGTGGAAATTCTGTAGTTTATTTCTTGTTTCAAGTCAGAGCCACTCAGGAATATTATTTTTAAGCTATTTAGGTTGTGATTTTTCATGTTTAGTCTATATTTGAATTCATGTGTTATAAATTCTCTTAATTTCTACTTTAACCATTATCCACATGATATAATAAAAGAAAAAGAAAAGGTACAAGAATAAACTAGTGTTCTCTTCTGTAAGTTTTGTTGAAGAAAATGTTTGGAGATTGTGAAGCCAAATTCTCATCATTCACATTTTGAGTTTCTTTTGGGTGTTCAGGTCTTCTGCCATTTCTGAATTCTCTTGCTACTGGGAATGACAAACAAAAAATAAATGGTAGATGAGGGTAGTGGTCAGCAGTTCTAGATGCAGCAAAGGGAGCATAGCACCTTCACTTTGCCATGATTGAAAGGATCACAGAAAGGATCTTTGAGGAGAGATAACTGAAGATAGCTAGGGGAAAGCAGGGGCCGGCAGAGTGTTCTGGTGTGTGGAAAGAGACAGCTTGCTTGACACTCCTCAGCACATGGCAGGTCACACTCAGGACAGCTGGTAAACAGCTATAGGGAATGCCCAGGAGGTTGCAGTTCTAGAGATCAGGGATTGATACAGGATTGTATAATTATGAATTTGCTGCATTTGTACAGAATTAGGATGGCACTTAAGGGAGCCTTTTCAACACAATGTAACACTGCCAGCATTAATTTCTGTAGATTTATTTCTACAACAAGCATTTTATGTGGAACAGTACCCGCAGATTGTTTTTTTTTTTTTTTCAGTTTGAAATGCATCAACGCTTTAGGCCTTATCTTCTTAGATTAATGTTTTTCTTTTCCTATATAGATCTAATGAAGTTTGTGGTAGGCACCAACTAAAGCAAATTAACAAAGCATTGTGTGTTTCATAAGAACAAGTTGGTCATGTATACTAATCTCTTTGGGTTTCAATTTTGTTCCAATGAAAAGGAAAAAAATAGTTGGAATACATTTTATTATCTCATATTATAGAAATATATTTATTTTCCTTTTGAGTTTTAAGAGTACATAATAAAATTTCCTACCAAAATTAAGAGGTAAATACATAGTGAACTATTTTCATCAAGAATAACATATTGGGTTTTATCATATTATTACACTCAGGATATATGGAGTTTGAACATTCAATGAGATCAAAACAGCAATAGAAAAATGTATAACAAAGAAAATGTGCAATTTACATTACACATATAAAATATATAGAAATAAGCACATGGTAAATTGTAAAAATTTAGCAATAATAAAAATCCAATCCATTTTGAGATAGAATTTTTTATATTTTAGCAAACCTTATGGAAATCAGAGCAGTCAAAACTAGAGTAGTTTTGTAGGGGAAAAATCATTCATATAATATTGGTTGTTGGGTACATTAGCATAACTTTGAAGATATGAGTAAGCAGTTCTATGTAAGCCTTAATGTTTTATGATATTTCACTTCAATATTTAAATTCCACCTAGATGAACTAACAAAAACCACAGGAAAAAAATTGCTGTTTTATCAGAGATGTTCATTGCAGCATTCTTTACCATTATGTACAAATGGTAAATACCTTATAATTGGAGAGTGACTAAACTAGGGTCTATCATAGCAATGAAGTATTGTAAAATCCATAAAAAATGCTACAGAATATTAAACAACTAGAACTTTCTTACACTATTAAAACAAATGAAATTATACATTCAGTTTGCTTAAAAGTATGCAAAAAATGTGAAAAATTTTCCTTTTCATTCAAAGATTTATTAATTTTAGAGTCTATTACAAGGCTAGTGCTATCCATTAGAATTGGCATGTTAAGTTTTCTAGGTGATTCTAGGCATATTCTTTGCATAGTTGTAATCATATAAGCAATAGCACAAAGAGCAATTGGGAAAATGGCAAGGAACAGAAGGACCAGACCTAGCATGCCAATAACGTGTAAAGAAGATAGAAAGTTAACAAAGCACAATAAAGACTTTGCAGTGCCCTAATATAATACTATCAGTAAAACTAACAGTAGTAAAAGGTCAACCCCTTGCAAAAGAATCAAGATCTAACATGCATGAGAAACATTGGGACTGGGATACGATGCTATTCTTACAAATCATTGGTTATCAGCTATGAATCAAGATTCTACACGTGGCAATAACAATTTGAAATATTCAATAATGACACTTTCCTCATTTGGTAAAACTTTAGCAGATAATGAGCATCAAATCTGGATAAATATTGTTTTTAAATTATTTGACATCTGTAGAGACTACGCAGAGTTTACATCTATGGTTAAAGACAAGAACTGCATCTTTAAATTTTAAATTTTGTTGATTTTATGTACTAGGACACTTTTCAACTTTAGTTCAGCCTTGAGAACAAAGAGCTGCTACTTTGCTAGCTTGGGCTGTCAGAGCACAGAGTTTCAAACTTAAAGAGCAGTTATAAATTTAAGAGGAAGTTTTGAAAAAGAAGAATTCTCAGAAGGGGTGAAACCACCAAATCTTCATAAACAACCTGCCTACAATTTTACCTGATGTATAAATTATGGAAGCTGCTTCAGAAATTGTGAATGAGCATAGAGGGGCCAAAGGAAAAGCAGCCTCTAAGAGCTGAAGAAACAATTAGAGAATTTACCTTCCTCCAACCTTAAGAAAAAAATGCATTTGGAGTTCAACTTCAGCTAAGATGACTACTTTTTAGAATAAAATGTATTTTTAGAGAAATGTAACAAAATCCAGTTTCTCTTCAATTTATTGTTATTAAGTTTCATTATACAATTAAACACCAAAAGATATGTAATGAAATTGGGAAATGTGAGGAACAGCAGTTGATAGATTGTGACAATGGCAACACTCAACTGTTTCTATTAGTAGACAGGAATGTTAGAACAGCTATTCCATTTTCAAGGAAAATAATGAATGGATGCAGAATGGAATATCAGCAGAGGAACAGAAACTATAAAAAGAATGAAATGAAAGTTCCAATGCTGAAAATGCAGTCCCTGAAATGAAAAGGAACATCATGGTGTAGGGTTAAGAGAAGATTGGAGGCGACAGAAAACAAAATCAATTGAGTTGAAGATGGGACTTATCCAATCCGAAGAACAGAGGGGAAAAATGGAAGAACAATGAGCATAGTCTTATAGACAATGTGAGTATCTATCAAAGGTAATTTGAATTCCAGAACAAGATGAGAGAATGGGAACAGAAAAAAATGTTTCAAAGAAATAGTGGCTGAAAATGTCCCCAATAGACATCAACATACAGATCCGAAGAGATAGATAGATGCTCAAAATGATAAATACAAGGGGGAAAAAGACTACATCCAGAAGCATCATAGTCAAATTGCTGGAATATAAAATAAAGGAAAAAATCTTGAAGTTATCTAGGAGCATGGGATCTAGCAATAGACTTTTCATTAGAAAAAAATGTAATAATATCTTTAAAGTTAAGGGGAGTTGGTGGGAGGAACTAAAAAGCAACAGCAAAAAATACTATCAACCAGAATTCTATATTCATAGAAACTATCATTCATTCAGAAATGAATGTAAAGTCAAATGTTTTCTCTCAAATGTGGAAGCTAGACAAAAATAAACAAAAGAAGATAAGGGAAGGGATGGGATATCACATATAGTAAGAACAATGGAGCAGAAGAAGATGAAGAGGGAGAGAGGAGGGACAGGAAAGGGGGGAATATGATATGAATTTTAAAAATCTTGTTATATTCATATGTGACTATACCACAGGGAATTTCACCTTTTTATTTTTCTTTTATTTTTGTTTAGTACTGGGGATTGAACCCTGGGACACTTAACCAATGAGCCAGATCCCCAGCCCTTTTAGGTTTTAAATTTGAGACAGGGTCTTGCTATGTTGCTGAGGCTGGCCTCAAGCTAGTGAGCCTTCTATATCAGCCTCCTGAGTCTCTGAAATGGAGTGGGGGAAGGAAGAGAGGGTGAAGGGGGATTGAAGTCAAATTCCATGCTTGAACGATTTTCCCAAAATGAACCTAAATATTATGTATAACTATAGTGCTCTAATTAATTAAAAAAAACCCTCTTCAATTCTATCATATACTCTTATAAAGGGTGTTTTTTACAAACCAGATTAACAAATGAATGTGAATAAGAAATGTTTAGATACACAAGAAAGGGGAGATTTCATCATTATGAAACTTGTGCTACAATCCATTGGACAGAATGTTCTCAAGTGATAAAGGAAATGACACCTGATGGAGTCTCAGATCTACAAAAAGAAATAAGATTACAGAAAGGTTTAAAAACAACTAGTGATATGTCCATATATTCATGTTGCAGACTGCATTTTACAACTTAAACACTGAAAAGACAATGATGGAAAATTCCTTGATATTAAAAACAAGGATTGATTTTCAAACAGTGAGACTTATTGAATTATATTTTCTCCGCTATTATCTTTCTCATATGAGAGGATATCATCAGGCACATAATTGTATAGATTAGGAACAAACATCTTTCTCACGGTTATAAGATAGCCTCCAGGTTTATAGTGCAATGTAGGAGAGTCTAAATATTACTCATCTTCTCACTTAAAGATCATGTTCTTTATTCACATTGTTGTACAGTTTTCACTCAAAAATCAAGGCATAAAGTTATTGTTTTTGATTTTGTGGTGCAAAGCTTCATTTTGCAGTGCATCAACTGTGGCAGTGGGAAAAATGCTGACATTTTATTTTGAAAAGATAGAGTTGCTAGGTCTTATCATTTTGATGATATCCAAATCAGGCATACAATTAATATATGTGCTTGTTGAAATATATTGTTATGCTTTAAGTGATTTTTCACATTTTGAATTTTAAAATCTGGAAAAAAAATGTTTCATTTGAACCAATGCCTTTTCCTTTCTCTGCTCTGAAAACAAATCATGTACTTGAAATCAATTAAAATGAGCTATTCAGTATATGAATTCAAAGTTTAACAGTAGCAGGCTAGCTCTTTAATTTCCAAAATCATTCCATCCTACCAGTTTTTTCTGAGTCAATGTATACTAGATGAGCCTGATTCTTATTCATTTATTTATCTTTGAATTGCCCTATGCTCTGTGTTAAGCTAGGTTCATACCTTTATCTTCCTTCATAAAATTGTTTTTTAAATTACATTTTAGAATTGCTCTAAATGTTAGCTTGTTGTTCATGGAGAAGTGTTCTTACAACTCCTTTATGCCCCACCAATATCCATGTTTGATTTAGTAATTTCCCTAGAGAAAGCAACATGCTGCCGTATTCATTGTGGACACTAGGTAGTATTCTATAGGTAGCAAAGAGCAGAAATCTGTGCCTAGTAGAAATAGATTTTCTTGTAAATCTCAAATACTTTTAGCTAATGCATCTTTTTTTTTAAGAGAGAGGGACAGTGAGAGAGAAGGGGGAGGGAGGGAGAGAGAGAGAGAATCAATTTTATTTAGTTTTTCATGTGGCTTTCATTGCTCCAAAA